>JADLZL010001946.1:0-156652 GCA_015844335.1 Chrysopogon serrulatus | reverse complement strand
TCAAACATGATGTTATCAATGCCTTCAATGCGTTCTGGGCCCTTGATGGCCGTAGCTTCCATCTCATCAACGACGCCTTCATGATACTGCTGAAGAAGAAGAATGAAGCTCAGTCTGTTGGGGACTACCGCCCCATAAGCCTCATCCATAGTTTCAGTAAATTGATAGCTAAGTGCCTTGCTCGACGGCTGTCACTGGTACTAAATGACTTAGTGCATCCCAGCCAGAGCGCCTTTATCCAGGGGAGGTCGATCCATGACAACTTCCGCTCAGTTCAGTTGACATGCAAGACTTTGCACCACAAGAAGAAAAGTTGCCTACTGCTTAAGATCGACATAGCTAAGGCATTCGACTCAGTCTGCTGGCCTTTCCTCCTTGACATTCTTCAGCAAAGGGGCTTCACCAGCCGCTGGCTAAACTGGATCTCCATTCTACTGAGTACAGCGAGCACGCACGTCCTCCTTAACGGCCGGCCTGGTGAGCGTATCTGTCATGCGCGGGGACTCAGGCAAGGTGACCCGCTGTCACCCATGCTATTCGTCATTGTGATGGAAGCATTGGGTGGGCTGATCTGATGGGCCGACTCTCAGGGCATGTTGATGCCGCTCGGGTGCCCGGCAATACGCTCCCGAGTGTCGCTCTATGCGGATGACGTTGTGCTCTTCGTCGCTCCTAAGCAGCAAGATCTGGCGGGGGTCAAGGAAATTCTGGAATTGTTTGGCAATGCCTCTGGGCTATTTGCCAACATGAACAAGACTACGGCGACACCAATTGCCTGCTCCGACGAGCAGATCGCGGAGCCAGCCCAGGTTCTGACTTGTGCTGTGGGGACCTTCCCGACCATATACCTTGGCGTGCCCCTCTCAATGCATAGACTACGACGAAGTGACAAGCAATACATCATCGACAAGATCGCTGCTAGAATACCAACCTGGAAGGGAGGGCTCCTCAACATGGCCAGCCGCACCACGCTTGCCTCCTCGACCCTCTCAGCTATACCAGTGCACCTATCTATCGCCATGTGCATTACGTCATGGGCACTCAGCTGCATTGACAAGCTCCGCCGGGAAGTCCTTTTGGACTGGAACTGACTCAGTCTCGGCTGGTAAATGTCGTGTGGCGTTTGACATCGTGTGCAGGCCCAAGTCGCTTGGAGGGCTTGGGCTCCTTGATCTACGTCGCTTTGGCCTGGCACTAAGATTGCGATGGGACTGGCTCAACAGAACTGATAAGAACAGAATATGGATCGACCTGCCATCGTCGCCGAATAGTATGGCCAATGCACTCTTTGCTGCAGCAACTTTTTCTGTTGTTGGGGATGGTACCGCAACCCTCTTCGGGTCTGACGCATGGCTTCACGGAGCCTCGATCAGTTGCCTGGCCCCGACCCTGGTTGCCACGGTGCTGAGGTCCAAGATTCGCTCATGCACGGTGGCTGCAGCGCTTGCCGACCACGCTTGGGTCTCCGACATCGGCGGTGCCTTCACCGCGCAACCACTCTTGGAGTACCTACATGTCTGGGAACTACTCTCGGAGATTCAGCTAACTCCAGGACTCCCGGACGAATTCGTTTGGAGATGATCAGCAGACAAGAAATACTCGGCGGCGTCGGCATATGGGGCAATGTTCATCGGTGCGGTCACCCCTCTCAGGGCCGGCCTCATCTGGAAAACGCGTGCACCGCCCAGGGTGAGATTCTTTTTCTGGTTGGTCCTCCATCGTCACTGCTGGACCGGAGAACGGTGCAAGCGACACGGCCTCCAGGAAAACGATGACTGTATCATGTGCCTACAAGCACCTGAAATGATGCAGCATCTTCTACTGGGGTGTGTCATCAGCCGTGAGGTGTGGAGCAGGGTCCTCACTCCCCTTGGGTTGGCGCCGTTGACACCGCTGCTGGAGTGTGACGTCTTCCATTGGTGGTTCCTCGCACGGAGGCGGGTACCGAAAACATGCAGAAAAGGTTTCGACTCCCTCGTCATGCTTGTCTATTGGTCGCTTTGGAAGGAGCGCAACTGTCGCACTTTCAGGAACTCAAGCTCAATGCCGCCGGATATCGCCCTGCTGATCGCCCAGGAAGCCTCGCTCTGGGTTCAGGCCGGCAACCTCAGGCTCCTGTCACTTGCCCAACTGTTGTCCATGCCTGCTTAGCTCCTGCTACCGTTGTTTTCTTGGGTTTCTTCCGCCCTCTGTGCCTGCGTGCACCCATTTGTTTTTCTTCGCTTTTTCCGTGTGTTTCTGTTTTGGTTGCCCCGGGCAGGGAACCTTTCGTTGCCTGTTCTGACTTATTCGCCGTTCGCGGTTGTCTACTTCTTCTTAATGAAATACGTACTGCAGGCACGTTCGCGAGAAATGATGTAGCAACGCCACTCTAGCAAGGATTTCTAGAGACAGCTAGAAATCAGCAATTTGTACAGACAGCTGCCCAGCCGCTCCTAAAAATATGGTTTTAAATCCAGCCATCTATATAATATCTTTTTCCAAAAGTTATAAATCAGGCAAAACAGTAGAAACAAAATAAATCTAGAGAGGCAAAACACTAGGATCGCACGTTATATGTGCTGCAATTCTTCACATGCTATGCGGCCGCATGGATTTGAAGTCGTGACCTCACGCCTCACATGTAGCTTCTCAAACCACTCTACACCAAAAACACTTTTGTCTATAGGGCATAAACATTCTCATGTATTCACTTGATCCAATTTGGATATTAATATTTGGGACTCTAAATGAATTCAAATGAAAAGGTTTCATTTCATCTGCGAAGTTGTAGATATTGTCCAGTACTAGAAATTTGATTTTATTCATTTCTCCATCTGAAGTCATTTCAAATTTTTTAATTTTAAATGTTAGAAATTCAAACATAATCTTTATTAGATACATGATTTCAAATGAGAAGGTTGTCAACTATAAAGTTATATAACTTTTGAGATCTACAACTTTGATTTTTTGTCATTTCTCCACTGTTTAAAAATTCAAATTTTTTAAAGTGCTACACCTATTTTTAGAGACAATTCAAGATTTTTTAGATGCGGACTTAGATCAAGCTGTCTCTAGAAATAGAGACATTTGCATAGGTGAGTGAAAATAGCAGTCATCCTTAAAATATATTTCTAGAGGCGGCTCATTTTGGTAATAATTTTAAGAGATGGCTGCTGATTGAACCGTTTCTATTCAAAAGGAGACGTCTCAGTATTGCAACTATTCAATAGGAGACGTCTCAGTATTGCAATACCACTGCTCCTCTTTTCTTGCAAAGCCAAATCTATATAGTCATTGAGAACTTACTGGATCTAGAAACCATATGCTAGGAATGTGCAATTTAGCAATGCTACTGTCCACTGCTTCCTCCTTTCCAAATTATTATAAGTATTTACTATAGCCTTGTCCTCACCTTCCGGGCAGGAAGGATTCTCCCTCCCTTTGGTCTCAGGATACATATGTGATATCACTCACCTATGCTTCCCGAAAATCCGGATTAAAGAAATAGAACTTCCTTACCTTTCCGGGAAGCAGAGCAGAGGGAACGGAGCCCTCGCCCCCGGAGGGGTATAGTTCTTTGCTTAACGGTAAAATCAAAGAATTCCAGTAATATGATGCATAAATATGAGACAATCTCTGTCTCATATTTATATGATGTCTTACTACCCTTCGAGTCCAATCTCAGGGTAGCGCTTAGGCAAGGATCCTACCCCATAGGCTCGGTCGTCTTCCCAAGGGGAAGATCTCCCTTATCTCTGGCTTCCCAACCCGGAAGGTTGGGTTATTCCTATTGGCTCTCCTATTAATTGGAATTCCTCCCTTTGGTCGGATACTATTTTATCTTGATGAACTTTTCTCACTTTGATTTAAAAACGTATCTAACTTTCACAAATTTTCCAGAAAAAGTTTTATTTACTAGTACAAGTTCAAATAAATGCACTGAAATGCACTGTAAAGAGAAATTTTAGGATGAGATTAATAAAAGTATTCTGATGTTGTATAAATGTAGATGCTGATCAAGATTTTTCAGGCTCCACATGTTAGGGTCTAATTCATTTTTTAAAATAAGCTTCACTAATAAGAGATTATGTATAGCACAACAACTTAAAGAAGCCTAAGCTACACAATTTTTCTACAATAATATTACATCTTAAAGCACCAATACAAATTTTTAGTAATGGTACTCACTTTGTACTTTAATACTGATGGGAGGAGATGAGAGGAGAGGAAGAGAAAGAGAGGCAGCACCACAAGAGAGGAGATACAGGGCATTAGATGGAAGTGATTTGGCAGATTTGAGCGATAAAACATTAGGAATTTGGTGTTTCTACCCTTATTCTATAATTTAATGGTGATTGTACCTTTTTTAACTTTGTAATTTTACCCTTCTTATTTTTTAAATGAAGCTTCCGTCTACCCTTGTTTTCTAACTCTGTCTAAAATTCTTTGATTAAAGGGTAAAAGAAAAGAAAAGAATAAAAGGCACATGGACAAAAAGACCATTGTAT
This sequence comes from Chrysopogon serrulatus, assembly GCA_015844335.1. Classification (NCBI taxonomy): domain Eukaryota; kingdom Viridiplantae; phylum Streptophyta; class Magnoliopsida; order Poales; family Poaceae; genus Chrysopogon; species Chrysopogon serrulatus. The sequence goes on along the minus strand of JADLZL010001946.1, from coordinate 152,162 downwards.
CCCTCCCTCCTTTTTCTCTATTGCTAGAAGTGTTCCATTGAGCGGAACTCGCAACTCACAATTCACCATTCAACCTCGCATTTGGGTTTTGCCTCACGGCGACGCAGCAAGCGGCCCTGCCCCTCGCTCCTTCCTCTAGCCTGCTCCCACCTAGCTCATCTCCTCCTTCATCTGGCAGGCTCCCCTGTGGCCTCGGGGGTTTCAAGCTCCCCATGTCGTGGCTGCAGCCACGAATGTCCTTCGTGGGCCGCGCCATCACCCACTTCGTCGATGTCGTCACGGGACGGCTAGAATTGACTACTAGGAATGAAAACGGTATGGATATTTTCTGATCGTATTCGAGACCGAATTCGTTTAGAGGGTTTTTATCTGTCCGTATTCGAGTCCGGACATTCATCAACCGGTACCATCCGAATATTCAAATCGCATATCCTATCCAGCATGATTGATAGTATCCATATTCAAATCCGATCCGAACAAGAATATGAAAACAAATGTGGTATCAGTGATATCCGTCTGTATTCGATCCGTTTTCATCCCTACTGACTGCTAGCTCCTCTTGGCCCGGTTCCCACATTGACTGTCGAGATGCTGCGCCGCGACCGCCTCATTGGGCTGACGGACGGTGGCCGCGGCACGCTGCAGATCTCCCCCAGGCCGATTGAGCGAGCCTGTTTTCCAGGTCCAGATTGCTCCGTCTTCATTCTCTTCTCTCTTCACCAACCATAGTAGCTATTGGGACGGCGCAATTTTGTTTTGACTGTCAGCTAGAGTAGAACTGGTTCCACCTTCTAAATCTGACTAACGAATGTCCTGTAAGCACGTGGATCGAAATATGGCTAACAAACAGCCAAACAAGTGCATGTGTAAGCACGTGGATGCTGCCACTCGATGGGCTTATGAGATCACGAGAACGTTGTGACTAACATGAATTAATGCTTTGGTACCACGACCATGACACACATGAGCTGATTGGAATAGCCTTTTTGTAATCTATATCTCATAAGCGAAGTCGAGTTTAGACAAAATATTTTACAAGATTGTGTATCATCATATCATCTACATGTGTGATTTTTTGGTGAATTTAGACGACTTTTCTATCATGATTTGCACGGGATTGTACGGAGAGGTTGGTTTGCACTTGATGATACATTGTCTATTTAGGTTTGCCAACTATATTAACTTGCTTTTGCTCTATTTTTATGAAGTGCAAGTGGTACAAGAAGGCGAAGAGGAATAGGAAGAAGGGGGAGGGGGAGGGGAAGAGGGCCAGGAGAGGCTAATATTCAGACAAAGTAAGACAAGTAAAGCCCTAGTTTAGTTTTGGCTAATTGATGAAACTTAGGATTAACCCTATTGCTGTGTGTAGCATCAGAGAAAAGGAAGGTCCAAGCCAAGTGATGGAGTGGAGATCAAGTTAATGGGAGTGACCACAAGTGATCAAGTGCCACCCTTGGAGATGAAGAAAGACGAGAAGCGGAATGGAAAGCTAGAGGCAAAGGTAAATGTTAAGGCATTTCCATTTTGCCGACTTAGGCGAGTAGAGAAGATGACGCCCGGATTTAGAATTGGTAACCGTACTATTAAGAGGGGCGATGTCACGCAAAATCGGTTATCTAAGTGCCACTAGGTGAGTAATGACTGCATATGCATTAGAGACCTAGTGTGCTAACTAGCTCTTGCAAAATTTATTTAAAAATGCTAACACATGAGCAGAAGTGGAGACACTTTGGTGTGGGCACAGGAGAGCAAGGATAGATGGGGTTTGGGGTGGGACTTGGTGATTTTTAGAGAGACTTGCACTTACAGGGGCATCGGACGCTGGGTCCCGAGGCGTCGGACACGTCCGATGACCCTGTGAAGTCTAGGACCAGCACAGTACGTGCATCGGAGCGTCCGACGCTCATTCGTCGGCGCGTCCGGTCCAAAACAAATTTATGTTAGAAACGAAGCTAAGCAATCATCGAACGTCGACGCGTCCGATGCCACCCCGTCGGACGCGTCCGATGGGTGCGTGCCAAGTTTGGAACCACTTTGCATAGCATCAAGTGGATCGGCCAGCGTACGGAGGACTTCATTGGATGCACGTTTGTTTTGTTGGCTACCTTAAGTCATCGGATGCGTCCGATGATCGTCATCTGAGTGTGCGACGCTGGCATAGTAGCTAGCTGTTTGCGCGGGCAACGGTCAAGTTTGAACGTAGACACGTGGTGACTCGATGTGGCTCTGGTGTGGGCGTCGAACGCGTCCGATGCCTAGGCGTCTGATCGTCCGACGCCCCGACTCAGCCCCACTTTGAAGGTAACGGTTGGGATATTTGAGTGGCGGCTATATAAGCTAGTTGGCTGGCTTGGGGAGTCTCTCTTGCATATTTTGATCATTCTTGAACACCCTAGAGCCAAGCCAACCACCTCCCTCTCATCTTACCTGATTGCTTGTATCCAAAGAGTGATTGGGAGTATTTCTAGTGCATTTGCCTTGTGATTGAGTATCTAGTAGCACTAATGAGCGATCTTGCTACGATTGAGCTTCTTACTCTTGGTGATTGCCATCACCTAGACGGTTGGAGCAGTGAGAGGGTGTTGAGCAAGTGAAAAAGATTGTTCTTGTCACACCTGGTGGTTGTGAGGGGTTTTGATCCGATCCCGCAGGAGTCATGAAAGGAATCCTTAGTGCAATCTCGTGTCATTGAGCTACCCTCACTTCGTGAGAGTTCTTGTGGCGCCTAGTGAGGGCTTGGCATTGACGCCAATTAGCCACCGAACTACCAAGTATGTGGTCGACACAACGGAGAGTAGCGTCCCGGCAAGCACGTGAACCTCAGGATAAAAATCATATCTCCCTTGTTATTCTCATATGGCTTGATCCGTCGAGATCATCTTGTATATCTTCATTGGATCATCTCTTCGGGTTTCAAATAAATTGGCAAGACGGTGATTGGTCATCTTACTGAAGGCATGGTTTGCACCTACTCGGTCTCTTCCTTGCGATTTACCTTTGTGCACTAGTGTAGATTGTGTGTATTAGGTTGTGTGTTGCCTAGTGTATTAGGATTGCTAGAATTGGTTAGGTTGGCTTGCAACCCCCCTCCAGGCCAGCGCAACACTTGCTTCACCGTTTAATATACTAACCAGTTTGTTGAGTGCTTTGTAGAAATTTTATTAGGCTATTCACCCCTCTAGCCATTTAGGACCTTTCAAGTAGTATCAAAGCGGAGGTCACCATTGATTGAGGCTTAATATCCTATGATGTCAAGATGGCTCAAATCAACCATATCAATTATGTGGGGAAGCCACCACACTTCGATGGTACCGGTTATGATCATTTTAAGAGAAAGATGTGTGCTCACTTGAAATCATTGAACCGGAAGATTTGGGAGGTTGTGGACAAAGACTTTGCCATGATCGATGCAACCGACCCAACCGCAAGAGAAGAAGAGAAGCTACAATTCAATGATATTGCAATCAACACACTCTATGAAGCTTTGAATTTAAAGGTGTTTGAGCAAATCAAGGATTTGGAGAGAGCTCATGAAGTGTAGACGAGGTCGGAGAAGACATATGAGGTCACACAAGCGTGAAGAGTGCCAAGCTATACATTCTTTAGGACAAGCTCTCAAGTTTCAAGATGCGAGAAGATGAGAGTGTGCCGGAGATGGTCCACCACTTGCAAGTGATAGTGAGTGACTTAAAGAATTTGGGTGAGAAGGTGGAGAATATAGATTTCTCTCAGAAGGAAGCTTTCCACCAAGATTTGATTTCTTGGTTACAATATTGGTGAGAGAAGGATTGGACAACAAGACCTTTAACCAAGTACTAGGTGAGGTGATCACACATGACACCTACCGTGTGGAACGGAAAGGGGGCTCCCAAGAAGAAGAAAAGAAGAATAACACCATGGCATTCAAGGCAACATCATCCAAAAGCAAGGGCAAAGCTAAGAAGCAAGAATCAAGTGATGATGAAAGCACAAGTCAAGTGAGATAGATGATGAAGCAATGGCTCTCTTTGTGTGTAAGTTTGGCAAGTTCATGAAGAAGAAGGGCTATGGTGCTAGAAAAAAGAGAGATACAACCAAGACCAAAAGATGCTTTAGGTGCAAGAGCAATGATCACTTCATTGTCGATTGTCCATTCAAGAGTGACAATGAGAGTGATGAAGATAACAAGAAGAAGAAGAAAGATAAAAAAGAAAAGAAAAACAAGAAGGAAAAGAAGGAGAAGAAGCTTGAGTACAAGAAGAAGAAGAAGGGGCAATCTTATTGTGTCACATGGGATAGTGATGCCTCATTAAGTGATAGTGATGATGAGAGTGAAGATAACAAGAAGTCAAAGAAGAAGATGCTTGCTAGTCTTGTCATCTCCAACAAGCCTTCACTTTTTGATGCTCCATTGACATGCTTAATGGCTAAGCCATCCAAGGTACTATCCGATGATGAGGTGAGAGTGATGATGATGAGGAGTACTCAAAGGAGGACCTTGTCGGCATGCTACAAGATGCTCACTCTTACATTGAGAAGAAGAGGAAGAAGTGCAAAGAGTTAGGCAAGAGCAAGCAAGCTCTTGAGCAATCCTTTGATGAGCCCAATGCTACTCATGAGAGGCTAATGAAAGCCCATGGGAAGCTTGACAAAAGCTCACACCAACTTGAAAAGGCTCACTCCTCCCTCCTTGATCAAGCTAAGATTGAGGGTGTTGTAGACACATGCAACGTAGGAGTAACATGTGATATTCTTGATGAAGCTTTCTATACTCCTATTATTGTTGGTCCCACTAACCCCTCTTGTAGGTCAAGCAATTCCACTTCTACTATTAGTGATGGTTTCACTTTTGATGCCTCACTTATGGTGGAGAATGAGACCATCAAGAGAGAGGTGAATGAACCCACACACGCCTTAGGCAAAGGCCTATGGTGATGATGCCGGCTTGCTAAAGTGTTTGGGTAGCCAATGGTTCTCTCTTAACAAAGAGGGATTGGGCTATACCCCTAAGAATGACAAGGCAGCCTTTATTACTCACAAGACTAGTTTTGTGAGGGGCAATGGACGTTTTTGCTCTAGTTGCAAGCAAGTTGGACACAGAGTGATATTGCAAGACAAGAAAAATGCTAACATACCCTCCGTTCAATTTTATTCTTGTTATTTGCTTACCAAGTGTGCTAATGGTGTGAAGGCTAAGTTTATTGGTGCTCCTATTGTTGATCCAAAGAAGGCAATTTGGGTGCCTAAAAGCTTAGTAATTAACCTTGGAGGACCCAAACAAGTTTGGGTACCTAAGAAGAATTGATTTGCTTTTTTAGGTCAATTACAAAGTCGGAGGAAGGCATTGAGTGCTTGATAGTGGGTGCACTCAACATATGACCGAGGATTTTAGAATGTTCAAATCAATCTCCTCAAGTGGCAATGGTGTTGATAGTATTATATTTGGTGATAATGGTAAAGGCAAGGTGAAAGGCTTGGGAAAGATTACAATTACAAATGATATGTCCATATCCAATATGTTGCTAGTGGAGTCTCTCAACTTCAATCTCTTGTCTATGGCTCAATTGTGTGATCTTGGATTCAAATGCATATTTGGTGTTGATGATATTAAGATAGTGACTGTTGATTGAAGTAACTTAATATTCAAAGGCTTTAGATATAAGAATCTCTATCTAGTGGACTTTAATGCTAGTGATGCTCAATTGACAATATGTTTGTTCTCTAAATCAAACATGGGTTGGTTATGGCATAGAAGACTTAGACATGTTGGCATGAAACAACTCAATCGGCTAATCAAGCATGATCTAGTTAGAGGGTCAAAGAATGTGGTGTTTAAGAAAGACAAGCTATGTAGTTCATGTCAAATGGGTAAGCAAGTTGACAATACTCATCCCAACAAGAGCATGATGAGCACAAGCAAGGCATTTAAGTTATTGCATATGGATCTATTTGGCCCAACCAAGTATGAGAACATTGGTAAAAATAAATATGGATTTATGATAGTGGATGACTACATAAGATATACTTGGGTGTTCTTTCTTATTGACAAGAGTGAAGTGTTTGACACATTCAAGACATTTGCCAAAAGAAGTCAAAATGAGTTTGAGACATCAATCAAGAAAGTGAGGAGTGACAATGGTAGTGAGTTCTAGAACACAAAAATTGAAGAGCTATGTGATGATTTTGGAATCAAGCATCAATTCTAGGCCAAGTACACACCTCAATCCAATGGGCTAGTAGAGAGGAAGAATCAGACTTTGATTGACATGGCAAGATCAATGTTGAGTGAATACAATGTGGATTATTTATTTTAGGCCGAAGCATCAATACCGCCAACTATTGTTCAAATAGCCTCTATTGTCATCGGCTCCTAGAAAAGACACCATATGTGTTGTTGAATAGAAGAAAGCCCAACATTGCATACTTTAGAGTGTTTAGATGCAAATGCTATATTCTCAAGGACACTTGATTGAGTAATTTGAGAAGTATGATGAAGGATTTCTACTCGACATGTAGAGTTTGGAATCTCACTCATGGCATAGATGAAGAGGTGCATGTGATGAATTTGATGAAACAAAGGTTCTCAAGATGAGGAGAAAAATCTTGATGATGTGAGAGACACTCAATTGATCCAAGCCATGAAGGAAATGGATGATGGGGACATTAGACCAACTCAAGTGGTGGATGTTGAAGATGACAAAGATCAAGTGATTGTGTCTCCAAATGTGCAAGTTAGTGGCTCTCAAGTTCAAACTCAAGCTAGTGGTTCTCAAGTGTGAGATCAAGTGGCTAGCACATCATCTCTACCAAGTGGTCAACCAAGCTCAAGTGCTCAACTGCAAATTCTTCAACCTACACAAATAGCAAGGGATCATCCTCTAGATCAAGTGGCTAGCACATCATCTCTATCAAGTGGTCAACCAAGTTCAAGTGCTTAACCGCAAGTTCTTCAACCTACACATATAGCAACAGATCACCCTCTAGATCAAGTGGTTGGTGACATTAGAAGTGGTGTATAAACTAGACCAAGATTGGCATCCTTTTGTGAGTACTATTCATCTGTGTTATCCATAGAACCAAAGAAGATAGAAGAAGCTTTGATGGATTATGATTGGATCAATGCCATGCATGAAGAGCTCAACAACTTTGAAAGAAATTAAGTTTGGGAACTAGTTGAGTGTCCGAAGAGTTACAACGTCATTGGTACTAAGTGGGTATTCTGAAACAAGCAAGATCAAGACGGCATAGTTGTGAGAAACAAAGAAAGATTGGTAGCACAAGGGTACACTTAAGTTAAAGATCTTGACTTTGAAGAAACCTATGCACCAGTTACAAGATTGGAGGCAATTAGAATCTTATTAGCCTATTCTTATACCCACAACATTAAGCTATATCAAATGGATGTGAAGAGTGCATTCTTGAATGGATACATCAATGAGCTAGTGTATGTTGAGCAACTCCAGGAATTTGAAGATATCAAGAAGCCTAACCATGTCTACAAGTTGAATAAGGCTCTCTATGCTTGAAGCAAGCACCTAGGGCATGGTATAAGAGATTAAGAGATTTCTTGATCTCCAAAGGGTTCAAGATGGGGAAGGTTGACACCACTCTCTTCACCATAAAAATTGGCAAGGACTTGTTTGTGTTGCAAATCTATATGGATGACATTATATTTGGATCAATCAACCAAGACTTTTGTAAAGAGTTTAGAGAAATGATGGCAAAAGAGTTTGAGATGTCTATGATTGGAGAGCGTATTTATTTCCTTGGTCTACAAATCAAGTAATTGAAGAAAGGCACATTTGTGAGTCAACATAAGTATATAAGGATATATTGAAGAAGTTTGGAATGGAAGAAGCCAAGTCAATTAGGGCACCAATGGAAACAAATGGTCATCTTGACTTGGATACAAGTGGCAACATGGTAGATCAAAAGTTGTATCGATCCATAATTGAAAATCTACTCTTTGTGACCGCTTCTAGACCGGATGTCATGTTTAGTGTGTGTGTGTGTATGTGTGCAAGTTTTAAGCTTCACCAAGAGAAAGTCATTGGAAGGCAACTAAGTGGATATTGAAATATCTTAAGCACACACCAAATGTTAGATTGTGGTATCCCAAGGGGTCAAACTTTGAGTTGATTGGATATTCGGACTCCGACTATGTGGGATGCATGGTGGATAGAAAGAGCACTAGTGGAACATGCCAATTGTTGGGGAGGTCACTTATCTCATGGTCATTCAAGAAGCAAAATAGTGTTGCACTCTCTACCGCCGAAGTCGAATACATTAGTGCGGGGAGTTGCTGTGCTTAATTACTATGGATGAAGGCCACATTGAATGATTTTAGAATCAAATTTAGACAAGTGCCATTGCTATATGACAATGAAGGTGCCGTGAAGATCACCACCAACCCCGATCAACATTCAAGGACAAAGCACATTGATATAAGGCATTACTTCATTAGAGATCACCAAGCAAAAGGGGACATTGCTATTAAGAGTGTTGGCACCGATGATTAACTTACCGATATCTTTACCAAGCCACTTGATGAGAAGAGATTTTGCATATTGAGAAATAAATTGAACATTCTTGACTTCTCTAATATGAGATGAATGCACCCCCAACTATATGACATGCCTATCCTTCAAATCAAACATATTGCATTCATCACTGTCAAGGATATGATTAGAGCATGTAGACATCCTCTCTAGTGGTATCTATCTTCTTATTGGGCTCATTCATGAAAATCAAGTATTTTAAGTACATATTATGCCATTGTTGCTTCTATGTCTTGTATGATCTAGTGGCTAAATATGACTTATTCATAAGAATGTGATCCTAGTGTTTGATCTAGTTAAATGAGCAAGAAAAGGCCTAGTTCAACATTGACAAGAAAACCATTGAAAGATGTGTGAAGAAGCTTGTCATTGGTTCAAACCAAGTTAGATTACTTATGTAAGTTTACTAATTTGAACTACAAGAGAAGGAAATTTATGGAAACAAGTGATCCTTAACTTTAAGTGATCATCTCTCTACTCCAATCTCTCTCCATGATTTCTAGTCTACACCAAGCATGATCATACACCTTTGTGGTCATTGATTACAAAGGGGGAGAGAATACAAAGATAGCATCCATCTAGGGGGAGAGAATGCATCTAGGTGAAGAAAATGGGAAGAAAAGATGAAGGATGAAGAATGTAAAGGGATCAAAAAATTTAAAGCACACAAGTAGAGGGAGCAAGCTCATGAACATGATTGATTGCATTTGAATGTGCATATTTATAAGATTGCTTGCATAGCACTTAGAATTAGTCATCTCATAAGTGGTATCTCTTGCTTGTATGGTGCTTGCTAGTATAGATCTTGATTGATAAATTGATTACTAGCACGCATAGGTTCTAGCTAGAAGTAGCATTACTCCAAGTGGTATCTAGAAACTATGCTTTTAATATTGATCTCACGTGGTTTATAGCTTATGATGTTTCTAGCTAGTTTTGGTGCTAAGGATGGTTTACAAATGGCGCACTTAAATGAATCACGATTTAAAGGTCTATTCTATATACCTTAGCATCAATTTGGTAGAAATGGCTCTCCCAAAACCGATTTATCCATCATGTGTGCAAAGCTTCTAAATCTAAACTCTTAGCACACATGTAGGGGGGCCATAGCTACCAAATGGATTTTACATGACTTTTCTAATACTTTTATAAGCTCATATTGCTTGGACAAGTGGTGTAAGGCTAAAATTGATTTTAATTTATATCTTTGTGGAGGTTGTCATCAATTACCAAAAATAGGGAGATTGAAAGCCCTAGTTTGGTTTTGGCTAATTGATGAAACATAGGACTAACCCTATTGCTAAGTGTGTAGCATTAGAGAAAAGAAAGGTCCAAGCCAAGTGATGGAGTGGAGATCAAGTTAATAGGAGTGACCACAAGTGATCAAGTGCCACCCTTGGAGATGAAGAAAGATGAGAAGCGGAATGGAAAGCTAGAAGCAAAGATAAATGTTAGGGCATTTCTATTTCACCGGCCATAGCGAGTAGAGAAGATGACGTCCGGATTTAGGATTGATAACCATACTATTAAGAGGGGCGATGTCGCGCAAAATCGGTTATCTAGGTGCCACTAGGTGAGCATTGACTTTGCATATGCATTAGGGACCTAGTGTGCTAACTATCTCTTGCAAAATTCATTTGAATGCTAGCACATGAGCATAAGTGGAGAGTCATTTTGGTGTTGGCATATGAGAGCAAGGGTAGATGGGGTTTGGGGTGGGATTTGGTGATTTTCGGAGAGACACTTGCACTTATAGGGGCATCGGATGCTGGGTCCCGAGGCACTGGATGCGTCCAATGACCCAGTGAAGTCTAGCACCTGCACAATACATGCATTGGAGCATCCGACGCTCATTTCTCGGCGCGTCCGGTGCGAAACAAATTTGTGTCAGAAACGGAGCTGAGCAGTCATCGGACGCCGGCGCGTCCGATGCCACCCCGTCAGACACGTTCAATGGGTGTGTGCCAAGTTTGGAACCTCTCTGCATAGCGTCAGGTGGATCGGCCAGCGTCCGGTGGACTTTGTCAGACGCATGCTTGTTTGCACACTGCCTTAAGTCATCGGACGTGTCCGATGGTCGTCATCTGAGCGTCCGACGCTAGCACAACAGCTAGCCATTTGCGCGGACGGTCAAGTTTGAATGTGGACACGTGGCGACTCAGTATGGCTTCGGTGTGGGCATCGGACGCGTCCATTGCCTAGACGTCTGATCGTCCGACGCCCCCCGACTCAGCCCCACTTTGAAGGTAATGGTTGGGACATTTGAGTGGTGGCTATATAAGCTAGTTGGCTAGCTTGGGGAGTCTCTCTTGCACATTTTGATCATTCTTGAACACCCTAGAACCAAGCCAACCACCTCCCTCTCATCTTGGTTGATTGCTTGTATCCAAAGAGTGATTGGGAGTGTTCCTAGTGCATTTGCCTTGTGATTGAACATCTAGTGGCACTTGTGAGCAATCTTGCTGCGATTGAGCTTGTTACTCTTGGTGATTGCCATCACCTAGACGGTTGGAGCAGCGAGAGGGTGTTGAGTAAGTGAAGAAGATTGTTCTTGTCACATCCGATGGTTGTGAGGGGTTTTCATCCTACCCCGCGGGAGTCACGAAAAGAATCCTTAGTGGAATCTCATGTCATTGAGCTATCCTCACTTCGTGTGAGTTCTTGTGGCTCCCGTGAGGGCTTGGCATTGATGCCAATTAGCCACCGAACTACGAAGTGTGTGGTCGACACAACGGGGAGTAGCGTGCCAGCAAGCACGTGAACCTCAGGATAAAAATCGTGCCTCCCTTGGTATTCTTATATGGCTTGATCCTTCGAGATCATCTTGGATATCTTCATTGGATCATCTCTTCGGGTTTCAATTGAATTGGCAAGACGGTGATTGGTCATCTTTTCGAAGGCACGGTTTGCATCTGCTCGGTCTCTTCCTTGCGATTTACCTTTGTGCACTAGTGTAGATTGTCGTGTATTAGGTTGCTTGTGTGTTGCCTAGTGTGTTAGGATTGCTAGAATTGATTAGGCTGGCTTGCAATCCCCTCTAGGCTAGCACAACACTTGCTTCGCCGTTTAATATACTAACCACTTTGTTGAGTGCTTTGTAGAAATTTTATTAGGCTATTCACCCCCCTCTAGCCATTTAGGACCTTTCAACAAGCCATCATTGCTTCTCTTTATTATATATTTTAGTAACTTTACTAACACATAATTATGCTCCTTTTTCATGTAAAGTGTAAGTGCGTCAGGAAGGGCAACCGGAATGAGGGGAAGAGGAGCAACTTCTGGAAGGCTTGCTACTTTGTTGGGTTTCAATGCTTAATATGTAGCACACTGCTAGTTTCTACTTTTGTTTAACATGTCATTTAGACCTATGTGTTGGTGTTTGAGATGTTATTTGGACCTCTATGTTGGCATCTAATATAGTACCATGATGACAAATAGTATGGTTCTGGTTTTTTGTTGTTAATGCAATATGTATGAAATTAATTTATTATGTCATATTAAATTATGTTTATATGAATTAACAGCTGAAATGATGTTGAATTTTCTAAAAATTCTATATACAAAATGTTAAACTGCTAAGATTGTAAAACAGGGGTAAAAACATAAATATCATAATAAAATAAGGGTAAAAACACATGAGCAGAGTTGTCCTTTTGTCTAAAACTTAACGCCGTTACAGAGACTTCATAGACTAGGGGTAGAGTCTCTCTTCATTTGAAAATAATGAGGGTAAAATTACAAAGTTAAAAAAACAAGGGTAAAGTTATGATTTCGCTTAAAATGAGGGTAGAAACACTTAAGCCTCTAAAACATTTTTCAGTTGTCGATGTGGTGGTCGAGTTTAATGCAGGGATCTCATTGCCTTCTTTTAATGCAGGTCCCGCATGCATGCAACTTTGGAGACTACAATTGGTGTTGGCTCTAACTTCATGCGCCTAGCTCACTCGTTGGGCTAGATCTCTCCAAGCTCGGCTTCTCAATTGGTGTACACCAGTAACTTCATGCGCCTAGCTCACTCGTTGGGCTAGATCTCTCCAAGCTCGGCTATATCTATTTTGTAAAAAAAAGATTATTACATATGATGTCCACCAGTAAATTTAACAAGAACCGGAGTGTTCACCAGTAAACTAATCTATTTTCCATGTCCGCTAGTAAAGAGAAGTTACTTTCGGTTTTGACGCACCGCCCATTCCAGCTCATGCTTGATGCTGCCCCTAGCCCAGTAACTTCTAATGTCACCTCACCCAGTTAGCCCTGCCCTCTGAATCTCCTCATATTGCGCCATTGCCATCTTCATATGGTGCATCGACCGATAGCGGTAGCTAGGCATGCCAACTGCTTGATAACCATTACTTTTCACACGACATCTTTTGTTGAGCCGGTGATGGCCGATATCTTGGTTGAGGTGTTTGGAAAGTAGGATCATCACTACTAAATACTCATTTTTGTTTTCTTGCCGAGGTGGTGTGAGGCTGTATGATTTGTGTCTTTTTGTTCTTTTACTAACAGCATTGCTTGCCCTATCAAAAAAACAACCATTGCCAACAATATATGGATACGAGTGGACAAGGTGGGCATGATGATGGTGGGGTGCCCCTAGCCTGTTATAACCTATAGTGGTTGTGATGTTAACCTATGTGACCTAAGTAGCAAATGTGTGGTTATAGTTGGTGAGTTTAGTATCACCTTAAAAGTTTAGGACGGTGAGCGTTAGCTTATAATCCTCGTTATTCTAGACACAGCACCTACGGGTTAACCCTTTAATTTACACGAAGCGAGGAGGAAAGTGTAAGCAGGATGCTACACATATATAGACCATTCCATGTGCGGAGCTGGTCATATAAACAATTTTTAGACGTGAGGTGTTACAGATAGTATTCAGAGCATCAACCCTTGCTACAGATCATCAACCCTTGCTGCACGTGCCCATGGAGGAGTGTACCAAGGGGAGGTCCTAGACGTCTGCCACATGTATGTGGTGAGCTACCGAAAGCATCAGCCCTTAAGTGGTTGTGGTTGGTGGGTTTAGTACCACCTTGGAAGTTTAGAAGGGTGAGGGTCAGCTTATAATCCTAATTGTCCCAAACATGGCATTAGGTTAACCCTTTTACACGAAGCGAGGATGAAAGTGCGTGGTTGTGGTTGGTGGGTTTAGTACCACCTTGGAAGTTTAGGAGAGTGAAGGTGAGCTTATAATCCTAATTATTCTATGTTCTAAACGTAGCACTAGGTTAACCCTTTTACACGAAGCGAGGACGAAAGTGTAAGCAAGGTGCTACACGTATGCAGATCATTCCACATATGGAGCCGGCCACATGAGCAGTTTTGGTCATGGAGTGTTACGAGTACAGTGTGTGGAGCCAGGGTTAGGGGAAACATGAGCTTCTCGATGTTGCTCTTGGCCTTCTCCTTGCTGATATAGGTAGATGAATTATAAGTCCAACCGGCCATCCTTGGCCGAGCAGGACTGCAAGCCTGTGGTGGTGACAGTGAGTGTGTGGACAGGGATGGAGTCATGGATATGAGGCTCTCCAGTCATGTGTCAATGTTGGAATGTCCGCAAACTGGTGGCATGCCAAAGCTTCTCGATGTTGCTCTTGGCCTTCTCCTTGGTGATATAGGCAGATGAATAAGTCCAACCGGCCATCCTTGGCCGAGCAGCATAGGAGGCCTGTGGTGGCGACAATGAGTGTGGGCACAGGGATGGTCATGGATATGAGGCTCTCTATTCGTGTGTCAACATGGAAATGTCCGCGAACTGGTGGCATGCCATATGGCTAGTGTGGTGGCATTTGGCTTTGCGAATAGTGTTGGGCTGGCGCTGGCTAGTGGCATGCATATGGCTAGTGTGGCATTATTTGGCTTTGAGAACAGTGTTGGGCTGGCGTTGGGCTGGATGGCACCTAATGCCAATGGTAGAAGTATTAATTTCTAGGGTTAATGATGAGGAGCCGAGCCTAGTTAGGGTAATGTAGTTGACTGAGTCGGGCCGAATGAGTGAATTCGAGGACATTGTAACATGCTTGTGTTATGGTCCCTGCTAGCATAAAGTTGCATCTACATAGGGCCCACACCAAAAAGCAACCAATCCAACCTCGTGAAATAGGTCCCACGGCCACATATCGAATTGAGAAATTCACTCTGTGACTTGAATGCCCATCCATGAATATTTTTGTGTCTGCTGTCTAGTCTATGATGTGGTTTTCCTAGACACGCCACAAATATCGTCCTCTACAAAGTACAGATGCATCGTAAACACGCTTTATCTCTAACATGTGTGTCCTAGGAGATATTTTGTGAACCAACATATCACAGACGTTTCAACTTGGCCCTTCTCTTGTTTGAGTACAGACTTCTTTTGTCTTTTTTTTTTTGAAATGGTCAGACTTCTTTTGTTTTCGAGTCTCTAAATTGGTGGGCCTCCTTTTTTTTGTTCTGACATTGTGCTGCCTTCAGGTACAGTAATAATCAATCAATCAGAATTCAGAGACCAATGCAAGATTCGGCATCTGTAATTATTAATCCATAGACATCAACTTCAATAACAATCTGCTGGCGAGACGGACAGATAAAATTACAAGGACACACCACACCAAACAAGCACCCGTTCAATCCTATATCTCCGGCAGTACCTCTACCGCCGCTGCTGCATATAGACAGTGCTCGTGGTTGGATGCATTACACATACACATGCGGACACACACGTAAACATGGATACAGAACACTAAAGGTACAATTCTGACGCCGAACTCGATTATGTCTCCGACCTAGGATGAGTAGGAGTGATCTTTATTATCAGGGGCAAGGCCACCATCACAGCCATCATGTCATAGTGCAAATAGATACTTGGTGAATGCAGGAACCAGGAAGTAGCCTCCTTGCATTATCTGTTTATCACTGGAGGTTGCGCCTGCAAGAATGGAGAAAAGAAAACGATGAGTTCTCTGTCATCAGCAATGGAATAGAGTGCAGGATCGGGAGAACCAAATTTTTGAAACCAAAAATTGAACTGCACGCCTAGCTAGTCGTCAAACCCGTTGTTGCTGAAAAACAGGAATGGTCTTATTTGTTTGACCCGGATTGAGGCCTGGAACTATTCCGGCTAATCAATCTTTCACACAAATGAACCTATCAATCCAGGGGGGACAGCTACAGGGGAGCAATTCGTGAGAAAACGAATAGGCCCTAAAATAAAGCGATACTCTGCTTGAAAGAATAATGGAGATGTTCCGACAAAAGGGAAAGACTCTCTCCTATACGAAGATGTTTATTGGCAATAATAGAAGGATCTAGGAAGAGCAAAAAGCAAAATGGCTTTTATCCGTATTCCAGAGAACAAAGGATGAACTGTTAGGGAGGATGTCACTTTGTGCTCGCCGATAGGACAGGCGGCTTTAAGGGACCGTGTGGGGTCCTGTTGTACTCAGATCACCAGGAAAGGGACCTCTATCCTACACCTGCTATCTACAGATATGCAAATAGCATTCCATATTATTATAAGGTCATATTAGACCACGCTTTAAAATTTTGGTTCATCATAGCAAGGTCATATTTCACCAATAGAACACTATATATGAGCCTGAATTGGGATGTAAAAAATGTCGAATTACCAAGGATGAGATTGCTAGAGGAGTACAAAAAGATTCTACACCTATGAATTTGGGTGTAAAGCACAATCAGCGCCCTAGGCTGCAAATCTGGATATGTTTGCTTACAAAAGATAATTGTCGAATTACCAAGGATGGGATTGCAAGAGTAGTACAAAAAGATTCTGCATCTTTGAATTGGGTTGTAAAGCACAATCAGCGCCCCAGGCTGCAAAGAAAGAGCATATGTTCGCTTACAAAAGATAATGCTTTGGACATCCCGGCTATGCATGGCCATTGATTTTGTGATTGACCTCCATCCTTTTAAGTGAGGTGAACATCATAAAGCATTTGTACTTTTTTCCCTGTGCGCAAGTAATACAGGAGCTAACTTCTCGTGTAGTGATTTTCATATATATAATATAACTACGAACATCATAAAACATTATCTCATCCCCAAGTAAAAGAAGGTAGCTAGCCATGTTCTTCTATAGTAAAAAAAAAAGGAAGTCACGGCCGGATTCAGCTTCTTTGCCGAGTACTCGGGACACTCGGCAAAGGCCTAATTGCACTCGCCAAAAGCTTTGTTGAGTGCGTCACTCGGCAAAGAGCCCTTAGAAAAAAAATTTATTCAGCAAAAGAGGCTTTGTCGAGTGTGTTTTTTTGGCACTCGGCAAGCCATTGGCACTCAGCAAAGGCTCTGTTTTCAGTAGTGTGTAGATAATATGCTAGAGAAAAAACTTTTCCTTTTCCAAAGAAAACGCATGTATACTAGAAGCATGTCGATTTGGAAACATACATTTTCCCCTAAGGACAGCATAGCGAAGAACATTTGGGACCCCCACCCCCCCACTCCTGACCTACAGGAAATTTCTAAATTAACGAACGATTGAAGTTACAAGCGGGGACTTTCGTCAGTCAGACAGTGAATTATGACTATGGTTGGTGTTCGAAGTTTGTGCATTGAATTTGACGCACGCACACATATAGGCCAAGGAGTAATGAAAAAAAGTACATATTAAGGGAGCTAGCATAAGAAATTGTATATAAAAATATAAGGAAACATTACTTCATTTAATGCTATGGAGCAGAACACACACAAGACGGTGAAGTACAAAGACAAAAAAATACATGCAAAGGGCGTCCTCAGCGGCTTAAAACAAATCGCTAGGACTTAGCTCCAGAAATAATAAAGAGAAGGACAATGAAGGGCAAAGCTGAGCGTCATATAAGAGTTCTTTTAGAAACCAAACGAGCCTGACTCTCGTTCACTCGCTAGCACACTATGTTTCTGTCCAGTAAAATCTCTCCTAGACTATCTATTTAGTCACCGTTGGGGATGCCCTCAGCAAAACCTTCCACGACAAGTGATAAACCCTGAACAACTTTACTGAGTAGAGAGGGAATATATATAAACTACTTAAATTAACTACCTTTGCTCGCTGCCGCTGCCGCTATCATACTGTGAATCCTGGCCGCCGGTAGATTCAATGTGGTTCACGTCTCGAACCAGCTCCACGAAGTGCCTCTTTATGTCGTCAACTGTCTTTCCCCCACCCACTGCCCGAGCAACGTTTTGCCAGCGGTCCGGCGTGTCTTTGTCATACATGTCCAGCGCGTCCTCAAACAGCTTGTTCTGCCTCTTGGTCCATGATGATGAACTCATGGCTAAATTTCTCGAGGAAGAGTAATATGATATGCTACAAATATAACTACTTTGTAGTTATATATAAGATCCCTGTCTACCTTGATGTATTTGTATGCTATGAGGTGAGCAAGAATGGTGCGCTTTTATAGGCGGGGGAGAAGCAAGTTGGAGAATAATGCTTGGGAAGTGTGGGGATGACATGGATGTGTGTCAGTAGGAGAATACATATGACAGGTCTTCATAGGAGCCGCCAGAAGAAACATAGAACCAGGCCATTACTTTGGATCATATGAGCCTACAGGGAGGAATCAGTGTCACCTGAAGATTGCTGGTGTGGTGAGGGGACGACACAGGGCCCTTCAATATCTTTTCTGATCTTCCTGTCTGATTTTTGGTACCATTTAGTTCCTCTTCTCATTAGCAGGGCTCGATCAGGCTAGTAACTACTATGATCAGTAATTTCCGTAGGGCAGCATAGGCCAAATATACCTAAAAGGATAGATGAACAGTGTAGAAATGACAAAAGTGCAAGTCGCAAAAAAAAGGACAAAAATGCTTTACAAGACCATTAAGTTCTTAAGCTACTTTCTCCATGCCAAATTATAAGGCGTTTGATTTTTCTTGCTCCAACTTTGACCACTGTCTTATTTAAAATATTTATGCAAATATGGTAAAATTTAAGTTATTCTTAAAGAACTTTTATTGATAAAGCAAACTACATCAAAAGAAATGATAGTTTGCACAATTTTTTGAATAAGACGAATGGTCAAACTCAAAACTAAAAAAATTAAACATCTTATAAATTAAGATGGAGAGAGTAGCTCTTATCGTAGGCTAAATATACCTAAAAGGCTATATTACCCGAATAGGAAACTACATCTCTTGGTTTCATGCACCTTCAAGTTAGATAGCCACTAACTACTAATTGTAATATTATTACCCGAAGGCTACATTTGTCTCACACTACTACAAATGGTGGTCAAATGAGCCGCTTCTACAGATGGATTTGTAGGGGCTGTTGTATAATTAGCGCCTCTACAAATGACCTAATTTGTAGGGCGGCTCCGTATCCAATCAGTCTTACAAATCGACGTCGAATAGTAAAAAAACGAAGCACTAAAATTCAATTTTTTAAAAACAACCTCATAGTCGCAGGTCTCGAAAAGTTATACAAATTTGTTGTATATAACTTTTAATTTGAAATCATTTAGTACATCAAAATGTTGTTTAAAATTCAGCTTTTAAATTGTCAAAGAAGTCTAATTTCTCTTTTTAATCTCATGCTAAAATATATAACTAGTCTTTTTTACCTCATACTAACTCTAAATTTAATGATTTCTCCTAAAATTTCCTAAATTTAACTAGTCATTCTCTATCAAATTAATGTGTTTTTACATCTATTATTTTGTCATATTTTCATGGGACTTTGTCTTGTCTTTTAAATATTTGAATTTCATAAAATGGTAACTTTAAACAATATTTTAAAGCAGTAAATTATTTCAATTTAAAAAGTCATGAACTATAAAGTTTCATAACTCATCAAGATCTATAATTTTACTTTAGTTATTTCTTCATCCGACAAAGTGAGACCATGTTCTCACATTTTACACCTCTCTTGTATAACTTTATGAAACTATATGAGAGAGATGTAGCATTTGTAAACAATGGTGTTATCACTTTGTCCAATGAAAAAATAACTAAAACAAAAATTGTAGATCATGATGAGTTAAAGAACTTTGAAGTTAATGAATTTTCTATTTAAATTCATTTTGTTATGGAAAAGTACATTTGAATTTTTGAATTAGAAATTTTCAAACCATCTCGAATGGAGAAACAATCAAAATAAAGTTGCAGATATCAAAAAGTTAAGAAACTTTGTTGTTAAGAACTTTTTGATTCAAAATCATCTTGCCAAGAAAATCTACGTTTGAATTTCTCAAATTTAAAATTTAATTTTCTTTTAAAATGAACTAGGATGAAGAATAACCTATATAAAAGTTATAGATCTTAAAATGTTATATAAATTTTTAGTTGATAATTTATTGATTTGAAGTTATTTAAAGGTCTCAAACAGTCAATTTAAACTCGGTTCAATATAAAAGAGGAAGACTAAAATTAGTTATAGACACAAGGGTGGAGTGGTAGATGTAGTAACGCACAAGATTAAGGTCACATTCGAATCCCCATAACCGTGGGCCTGTATATCGAGCTGGCACGACTCGGCCCGGCTCGGCTCAATCTGGCTCGCTAAGATAACAAGCTGGCTCGGCTCAGCTCATTATACCTGACGAACTAAAAAGCTAGCTCGGCTCAGCTCGAAAAAAGCTCGAGCTAGCTCGTTTGGCTCGCGAGTTAGGACAAAAAATATAAAAATAAAGACTACTATATATTTTTTAAAAGTGATACAACACATATGTATCTATCAAAAATGTTAGTAGTAAACATCATGCATATAGATACAATAGAGGACAAATTAGGTTCATCATATGTATACATCATTTCCTAAAAGTCAGGCTCGTTGAGCTCGCGAGCGGCTCACGAGCTAGCTTGAGTTGGCTCGTTATAGCTATCGAGCTAAAATCTTGGCTCGGTTCGGCTCATCATCTTAACGAGCTGAGTCAAGTTGAGCCCGCCACAAGCCGAACGAGCTAACGAGCTTCGAGTTTTACATCTAGCTCTAATCGTGGAGCACGTGATTTTTCACACAAAAAATGTCTCCTTGGATTAAAAAAATCTTTTCCAATTTTTTTGCTATTTTTCCGAGAATTGTGTCAGTTTGTAGAGGCAGCTAACTCCTATAAATCAACAACCGTCTCCTATAAATTGATTTGTAGAGGCAGTTGGCTAACCGTCTCTATGAATTAGCTATTTATAGAGACGATTAAGTAGGGATGGCTGAAAACCGTCCTTATAGAGGGTCCTCAATCACCCCTATAAAGCTTTTCTTTAGTAGTGTCAATCACTACATGCAAATAGAAAACATGCCAGCCCGGCCACATTCTAGTCGTAGGGAGCTTTGCCCTCAGGGAGCGTTATGTCTTGCCCTCGGGGAGCGTTATGTCTTGAACGAGTGATATCACTAAGGTTTTATATATAGTAAATCTGTGCTAGGTGGCTTTACTCTTATGTATAGTGTAAAAAGTAGCTTCTCTCGAAAGCTTTACATTTATTGAGTTAGTATTTAGCAGTATTTTATCCAAGAAATCAAACAAAACCACCAAGGGTGGTTTGGGAGGGGGCGAGAGGGGCCATTGCCACAGGCCCTGACCTCGTATATGTAACATGTAATTAATTTGTAATTACATGTATCTTCTTGTTTTGATCCAAACTAGTATGCTTAGGGGTCTCTAGTATGCTTAAGGGTCTTTTTTGCACATAATCATTTTTTGGTTTCACATAATTTATTGGTTTTAATATTTTCAGTTCACTTTTTGCTATATAACTTTGAACCATAAACTATTTGAGATTAATTTTGTGTTCTACAAATTTTCTTTTACCTAATATTTTTATATAGTATACAACAATTAATATTTTAGTATTTATATTAAGAGATCAATATTTTTAGTTTCGCTTTAGGCTATAAAAATTTAAGGGCAGCACTGTAAACCAAACTTCAAGTCCCTCAATAAGTTTCTGACAGACAGGGCCTTAGCGTAGAGCCATAGACCAAAAGCTGCAAGAGGCATTTTCACGTACACTGATAGAAAGCCTAAGAAATGCCGAACAATCTGCACCATCAGCTGCAGCCCAGCGACAATACCAATTATGTGTACGCGGTGGTTCTGATTGCTAAAAGCAGGACCATTTTAAGAATCTCAGTACCGATTATTATACCTCAAAGGCACTAGCTAGGAGGCTATATAGCTAGCCACTGTCTTCATGCTATATGCCACTGTCGGTGGTACTTCCTCAGTCCACCTAAGAATACAATTGTTGTTCTTTTATTTAAGTCAAACTAGTTGAACTTTGAATAAATTTATATAAAAAAGTGTAAGCATTAGTTACATTAGTATAGAATATATTTTCATCATAAATTTATTTGAAGACATAAATGCTTATAATATTTACTATAAACTTGATCAAACTTAAACTAGTTATCGGCACATATCCTATAATTATATTCTTTTTGCAGACAAAAATAGTAATTTACCTAGCTACCTTTACTCTCCAAAAACATGATATGCATAGGGTCTGATTGGTTTTCCGGTTACGCATTGTGGCTCTCGTTGTCTTGCCCTAGCTAAGAGATGGCCAGATTCTTCCTGCATTCCATCTCTAAGGGAGCGAAGTTACTTTTATTACCTTTCTATTTTAACAAATTTATATCACAGCGTCCCTACTAGCTTCACCTCTAATATTTAATCAGTTTAGGCGTAATGACAGAGGGCAAAAGACCACCTAGGTAAGTGTTGTTGATTGAGAAAATATAATTACCTGCCGTCTAATCTAGAACGTAGAAGAAGTGACACATTTTATCAAAAGAGATAAAAGCTTGTGAAGGACTGAGCAAAGCGATCAGAGTGGGGTGAATGGGCACCTAATCCAAATTTCTTTCGATTTTCAACCATTTCAAGCACCCCCAACCAAGCATTCAAAACAACAAAAACTTTGAGGAGGGTACAGGCGCCAACTAGTAGCTAGATGCACTCAAGAGAGACACAAGGACACAACGGAACAACCATTGAATAAGAAGTAACATAAAGACAAAACAAGCAACCTTGGAAACGATTAGCAAAAACCGGCATGAGCCATTTTGCAAAATCGGCCTAAGCTAGTTTTTTTAGCCCACCAAGTAGAAAAAGTCAAAAACCTATCATATGATTTTGAACGGACTTTAAACTTGGTGTAGGAGCTTAAAGCACTAGGGAGAAGATCTCAACCATAATTAGGTCAATCGAAGCACCAAAAATTAGCCTGAGCTAGTTTTCCAAATCGGCCTGAGTAGGCTTAGGCAAATTCAAAAAAGCTCTAAAACTGATGAAGCACGGCCCGATCTTCCAAGAGGTATTGGTAAGTTCGATTGGTGGAGAACTCGACGTTGACGATCCGGCTTCAAATCAGACACGAATTCGAACCCTGCAACCGTTACACCACTGCTCCATTGGTTATCAACCAAGCACAACTTGATTGACCTCGCCAAGAAGCCTGTTTTCTGCAAGCGAAACGAAGAACACAAGCAAGAAGGTTTCAACACGCAATCTGAAATTGCAAATATGAATGACGCGAATATCAATGGAGGGTTCAAGAACTCGTTTCCAAAGGACTAATCGACACAGTGGAGGAGATCAAGAACGGAGGCCCTGGATCACTGTAAAAGGATTTGCCACCACAGTTACAATGAACGATTCAGTTTCTCGATGGAAAACTAAACTCTAAACAAAACCTGAGTTTCTAGCGGCGGCGGCGGCTGTGAAATATACTAGGGGCGTCCTAGGGTTGGAGGCTCACTAGGGGGGGCGCCCACAACATGGGCCACAAGCCGACTCGATATAAGGCCAAGTTGGCCCAAAATTAGGTGTCGCAGCACCTTTCGTGATCACACAGCATGATCCACGAATGTTCTGGAGCTGGGACCAGAACCAAACTAACGGCGTCGTCGTCCCCTTTCCAACGCATATTCACACGCCTCGTTTCGACATCGTATGAGGAAGTTATGATCAAAACACTGAGGACATGTCTGCTGAATCCGAAGGTGACGTGGCAGCTGAGTTGGAGATGAGTTGCAACTTGGAGAAAACCATGACGTCGGTGTGTCCAGCGTGGCGATGTCCTCATCAAAAACTTTTAAAATTGTGTAGAGGAGTTAGATGCTAATCCTCAAAGATTATCACCCAGAAGTCAAGGAAATAATGCAGACAAAAAATCCATAAAACAGATACGGTTTTCTTAAATTTTTCTCGAAGTGATAGATCTAAATGCTCATGAAGAATTCATCCACTTAAATTGCCCTAAAATCAAAATCAATTAAAAGCACAAGAGTGGTAGACCAAGAAGGGGAAAACTAAAATTATTCAAACACAACATCTTGTGACAGTGATATTAGAGCAATGATAGCTTTACTGCTGCAAGATTAACTTGAACAAGGTCAGTCCCCTTGCCACTGATGATAGGATTACACAGACAGAGGTGCAAACTCTTGATTGTGGATCTCTCTAATTACAGAGTTTGGGAAACTAGAGAACTAAAATCTAGAGACTCAAATGGAAGTTCTAGAAGAGATGGGCTGGTTAGGAGCAGCCACCCTCTTATTTGTAGAGCTCCTATACAATCCTTAACATGCCCTTAGATATTTTGATTGAACCACTTAAGCCCCTATGGGCAAAATGACCCAACTTGAGATTTAAGCATTCGATGGGCATGAGTTCTTCATGACTTTGCTTTGCCTTGATGCAAGCTTAACTATGACATGATGTGCCTCCCTAAAGTCCATCCCACACTCCATCTTGGGTTTTGAGGCCCAAACCAATAAACCGTCCGCTGGTGGTTTCAGGCCCAAACCACTAAACCCAGCTGGAGAAGCGTATCTTCTACACCTCCTCCATGATCTCAATGTGTATCACCATTCGTCGTTGATTATCCAACCGATAAGTCCTCTTGCATCTCCCCTTGATTTGGTTAATAGCCATCTTGACTTGGTTAACATGGTCTGCTCCTCAACATGTACACTTACTCATCGATGTCCCCAAGTGTCAAGCACCCATGGTTAGCCTTCTGGCTCCTCAGTCCCTCAGTCCGCTCTCTTGTGTCCATCACTTCTTCCAACCCATCGATGCAACATGAGCCTGCTTGATCTTCTCCATAGTTATCGAATGTCTTTGTGCTCCGCACTTACACACCACAAGCCAAGAGAAATGTTGCATAGCACCACACTCACGCTAACGTTAGTCTCCAAATTTAACCAAAGCTTGATTATCTCCTGACACTCACTCATTATCAATCGATACACATGTGCACATGTCAACCATTTGTTCGCAATCTCCCTCTTGACGAGTACATTGTCAACACCAACACAAAGAGATTGATCAAAACCAAAATAAAAAGCTAAAACTCAACCAAATGACAAAAAGCCAATGAAAAGCCAAAGCAGAGTCATTTGAAATGAGCAAATATTGGTCCCAAAGACAAGGGTAACGGCTTGATGCAACCAACAGACAAAAACAATTACTCCCTCAACCCCAAACTATAAGGCATTCTAATTTTATTAGACAATCAAAGCATCTCAAATTTTACCAAATTTATATAATAAACTAATAGCATTTATGACCAAATAGGTATCATTAGATTCTTCCATTAATTATGTTTTCATAGTATACCTATTTGATGTCAAATCTTTGTAAGTATCTCTATAATTTTGGTCAAACTTAAGATGCTTTGGTTTTACAGAAAGTTGGAGTGACTAATGATTTGGAACGAAGAGAGTATGTAATCCTCAAGAAAAGGTAGAATGGGCTTAACACTACTAGCTAAAACTCAGAATAGAACTCCAGAAACACTACTAGTCCCTATAGAAAAGGCAAAGGCTCAACAACTACCAAAACATCCCCAAATGCAACCTCCCCCTAAACTGTTATAATCTCACGATTGTATGCACGCTCAACTCATTCTCCCTTTATTCTTTATTTGGAAAATTTCTCCACTCTATTGACACATGCACACAAGCAACCCAAAACTGCAACCCCCTCAAAAAAATATGCTATAAAATGCATAGGGACATACACATGAGGAGTTTTACGAGTAGAACATCCAGAATGAAAACATGTTGTCACGTGAGTATAGCAATAAATCCATGCGCTAGCAGATGCTCAACTGATCATATGATAGATCTATGATTTACAAAGCATTTTGACCACATTTTTTCATGAGAAAAAGTGAACCACTAAGATAGCACTAAACATATAAAGGAAAGAAATCAAAGAAGTGCTAGCAAACCTATAGAGGATGAACTACCTCAAGGAAGTTTCAGTCAACAAGCCATAGATGACCAAAACTTGTTTTTTCATATTTTACTTAAATTTTGCACAAGCACGACACAAAAAGCATGTGATTGCGAGAGGTTTTGTGTAGTTTCTTGCCTAACTTTTTATCTAGGCTTGCCAAAATAAATAAAGAAGAGGAAAGAGGGAGAAGCGAGAAGAAGAGAGGTTTTAGCCTTTTAGGGCTTGCTGCCAGCGCCTTCATCATCGTCCGTTGTGTTGTTCTCCCTTGCATTTTTTGTTAGTGTATCATCTCTTTCCCTATTTTTGCCCTAAATCTCTCCATTGCAACATCAAATCCTTGGGGGAATATAGCAAAATGAATTGGGGACATCAGGAGGAGCAAGAAGAGGTGCATCTTCCATGGAGATCGATCCTAACCCATCTCTTCTTGCTGCTCTTCGGTTTGGGGGTAACCAAGGTGACTACGATTCCACCCTTCCCTGTAGAAATTAGATGTCTATGGTGGGTTTGGCCTTGGGCATAACTGGATTAGATAGGAAGAAAACTTGTTGGGATATCATTCCTTAGATTTATGTAGCTTTTCTTGCAAGAACAATTAGGCCAACTAGCATCTAAATTAGATGTTGTGATGAAAGACAAAGTTCTAGAGTACCTCAAAATCTGTTAGCTTGTGAAATTTCATAATTTTATCCCAAATGGTTTGAGATATATGCTCTTTTCTATTCTGGTTATCATTCTCTAACAAAGTTGTAGATAGAAGTGGGTCTAGGAGGATTCTAAGAACCTTAGAGGCATGATAGGACTTTACATATTATAAAATATTTTTAAATTTCATTAGCTTTGCATATTGGCAAGGATCATGATTTTTGGATAATGAAACTCTAGGTATATATTTTTCAAAGCTCGATGTAATGTTTCCTCGGCAGGATTTTTGGTTAAGATTAGGTCATGCTTAGGGCCATTAAATGGCCCTTTATGTGAAAGTTCATAAGACTAAAGTTATAGATTATGAAATTATCTACTTGTTAATGGTGGATAGTGTCAACTTTTAATATATCAAAAGACATGAGAAACACATTAATATCTAGAAGGCTATGGTTTTATCTGATAATTTCCATGAGTTTTTGTGATTTATCAAATTCCAGGGACTAATCCAAAAAACAGCGGAAAATAGATTTAATTATCAAAATATATCACGGAATTATCCGCAACTCAGGAATAGTCCACCGAACTCCAGAAGGTTCCAGAAGACACCAGAGCGAACGGGAGGCGGAGCCACCGCCAAGTGGGGCCGGCCGGCCCCACCACCCAGGCCGGCCACCCCCTGTGGGACCCACTTGCCAGTCTCCGCAAGCTTCTTCCACCGCCTTTGAGGATCAATCTCAACCCTACAGGTTTGATCCAATGGACGACGTGCATCCCACCGGGCTATAAATACACGGCTAGACCCTCTAGGAAAGCTAATTCATTCAATACCTCATTCAAGTCATCTGATGATCAAGTCATCTAGAGTTTAGAAGCCCTAATTTATTCAGAGCCTCTCTAGTTTATAGTTTAGCTTACTTAGATCTAGGGTGGAGAAAGTCAAGTTCTTCAGCGAGCTTGGATTCCTAAAGTTGTCAAGAAGAGAAAAAGTTCGGTATAGTTCTCAAGTTCCCTTCTTTCTTATTGTAATATCTGCGTTTGTACGATCATTATTAGCAACATTGTTCTTCATCATTATGTTCTTGATTACATTGTCCATTGTCTACTTCAATATGTCTAGTATAGTTAGTTTGCTATCATATTCATGCACTGGTTCGTATAGCGCTCATCTGTTCAATTGTATGGTGAGTGGTAGGTTGTATGTAGGCATGGGGCCTAGATGCATTACCTATTTGCGAATATCCCTAGTTGTGCTAGATCGTGAGGTAGATCGTGGATGTGACAGATCTATTGAGTCTTTTGTAGGTCTTCCCCCGTACGGTGGATTGGTAGAGCGGGATTGTTAGGTTAAGAGTATATTTATATACATAAGGTTTCTATACTCATCTTTTCCTGTACATTGCTCCAATATGTTTGAGAATTATGGTAATATTACTTAACGATGATTGTTAGACATACTTGCACTAGTTGACATAGCTTTGACTGTATCTAGAATACTTAGGAGTTATTTCTCTATATTTGTGTTAGACAACATTAACATGCTAGATTGCTCTAAGTGAATTAGTAGTATTTTATTATGACTGATCATATTTATCATTTATCTATTTATCTTGTGACACATTCCTGTTTTGAGGAGAGTTTAACATTGGCTACATCTCTTATTCACTTTGCATACAAGTGTTATCAATACTATAGATTATGGGTTTAGCCATACCTTCCCAAATGTTAGAATATAAATGACAATCTGTAATACTCTAGATAAAATGCTATAATGGTATAATTATCTGTCCGCTTGCAGAATCATTCTTAGTTCATATATATATATATATATATATATATATATATATATATATATATATATATATATATATATATATATATATATATATAATCATCTTTATTCAATTCTGCCTAGTCACATAAAATGTTAGATTAATTTAATACCAATAACTATTCCTAGCTATATAATTGGGGATGACAACCTAGTTCCATGCTTAGAAGTAAAGGTAAGAGATAGGTGACTAGTTGCTAAAGACAAGTTAATCAAGTACCATACATCTTGTAGCGTTGTTATTCTGATAACACTATGAGATGCCAACACTGTTCCCAATTCAAATTTCATAAATTTTAGGCTTAAGAATTGAGATCTAAAAATGTGAAGCTTGCTATCTCAATTCTCGAGCAAATTCCAAATTCTATTTCAACTGTGGATTAGGCCATCTTAAAGTTATAGTAAAAAATATAGCTCCACTATGAAAGTTGTAGGTAATCATCTATAGATTCTAAAAATGTATTTGGTTTCCATATATCCTTTATGTATTAAAAGATATAAAAATGTGAAGCGTCACTGCTGCATTCAACTTGGCGCTTTGTTTGTTGTTTAGCTTGTATGTCGGGTTGGGTGTAGGAGTGCTTTACCTACTGTTTGTATTTTTTAAAAATGAGATCTCTCTCTCTCTCTCTCCCCCCCTCTCTCTCTCTCTCTCTCTGCTATTATACTACTTAAGCAGGTGGTAGTGCTTCGGATCACACATAGAGCAATAATATTTCATTAGAGACAAGTAAACATGGCACTATGGTCCACTTACTTTTGCTTTGTTGTTTGAATTTCCTCCAAAGAAATTTTCAGTATCTCATACTAGCCATATAATCTAAAATTTAAAGTTGTTTATTTTACTTATGATTTTACATCTTGTGGCACTACCGTTGAATTATGAAGTACATGAAGTGTATACATTGCAACATTTGCGTTAGCACTCTTCCTATTGATGTGCATTTTAAAAAACTATAGCTGGATTGGTGTGGTACGTACCGGGCATGTTGAAATGAACAATGTGGTTGCACCCGTCACTCCCTCTCCTTGGGACATGTGGGTAGAAGTGAAATCATGCATTGCATTACAACATAAATTGCACTTGGAAGTATATTTATGTTTCTATATGAAAAAATTAATGTATCTATTATTATGATATTTAAATTTGATGTTTCATAAAACTATTTTAATAACTTGGTCAAAGTAGCTTGCTTGCTAAGGTTTTTTCATAAACCTAATATGCTTGTTTTTTGATCTCTGGTATATAATCTATGAGGATGCTTGGTGGGATGGGAGTAGCAGCATGCTTGCATGTACTGAGTTTTCTTTTTATGTTGGAGTTGTATCTTTGCTTCTTTTGAAAGTTGCTTGTTGCAGCTCAACTTTGTTATTGTTATATTATAGCGGAAAACTTAATTTATTTTCTAATCTAGAAGATGTGTTTTTACTTCAGCGACTCTGTTGTTGTAGTGTAGTGTGGTTATTCTCTAGAGGATAATTGTGATTTAGGGTGCTACACCTAACAATCTGTAGTTCACAATAAGAGTCCAAACTATAGTATATTGTAACCACAGAACATCTATGTTGTGTTTGTGCTAAGACGGAAACTGTGAACTGTATCTTATTTATTGAATGTGTTTTCTCAATATATTTGGTGATGTATAGAGATACTTTTAAGCTTCAGGGCTTTCCATTGTCCATTCAGAAGTTAATCTCCCATTGGTTGCCAAGGAGCTTGGGAGTGTCTAAAAGGCTATGTTGTGCCTTTTTACAGGAGTGGCTTGGGCTGTATGGAAAAACCATAATAAAATGGCTATTGAAAAGAATTTCCCTTTGAACCCAAATCCAGTGATCTATATGGCTATCAACTTTGTGCAGATGTGGGCAGATTTGTGCAGGGAGAATGACAAGTTCAAGATGAGGGATGACACTGAAGAATTGCTGGCAGTGTTCAGACATTGTGCTGATGTATTGAGTAGCTCTCTGTTTGCCTCTGTTAGACGCTGACAGCTTCCCTGCTTAGTGAACTGAGTCTGGTTCTCTGTTTTTTTGGTTTCCAGTGTTTTGGCTTTGAAATTGGTTTTCCCATTATGTATCAAACCTTGTCATTGTCTTTCTTAAAAAAAATGAGGCAATCTCCTTTTTATAAAAAAAAATAAGAGTTCGAACCTTCTTAATTCTTCGCTAATGAGCTATGTGTAATATGTATCAATGGAAAATGCATATTAGTTAATAAGTACATAAAAGTACAAGTATCAGATGTTCACAGGAACGTTTTCTTTTTGCGGGTGAAATCAGCGCAACCTATAATGCTAAAGACAGTGATTTTTTTCAAAATTATTGTACAATTCGTGAACATAAAAGCGCATTTACAGAGTAGTAGAGAACGGGCTGTAAACACTGCCAAAGACAAGCTAAATAGGCAGAACAAGGGACTAGGTAAAAAAAAAGGTGGACCCAAGACATTAGACATGCAATTCTGTTAAATTAAGAAGCTTTGGCAACAAGCCGGTTTACGAATGACTGCTATAGCAACTAGCAACTCCATATTATTTGTACCGTGCGTAAGTCAGATATTTGCTTCCCAGACGCTGTACGTAATCAGATATCATTGTTGAACTGTCCTATCTGATAAGGATAGTTTTCTTTATAATCATAGCAACATGTCTGAATGTTGAACATTGTGTTGCATTCTGTTAGAAAAGCTTTGGTTCCTGCCGCCTGTTTTTTTCTTTCGCGAATACCTAAGTTTCTTTTCTTATCCAATACATAGCATAGCTGCACATCGTCGCAATTAAGATCCTGTCACCTTTCTAGTTTGCTGAAAGCTCAACGATGCTGACCCGTTGTTATGGTCTATTTCATTATGGTTCCAACTTTCAGTTGTTATGGTCTGTTTTGTTTGAGTGCCCTGTTTGAACTTTCAATTTAGCGTTTTACTTGTAAAAGAAATCATTTTACATGTAAAATAATTGAGGGATAACAAAAACAGCAATAAGAATAACAATAATCGACGATGCTATGACAAAGATGCACAGGTTTTGACTTTTGAGCTCAAACAGTCTAGAGCATACACCTACTATTTCTAAACACAACCAAAATCTGCAGCTTCTCCTGATGACATGTGGTTCTCCTAATGTTTAGCATTCAACATTTAGTATGAGCTTTTCCATATCAAATGGCTCATAATGAGGATTCCCATATACTACAACTGGTACTAGTGTTCTTATTACTACTTAGTGCGCTGTAGGAGAACACCACCATTTTGGTAGTGAACGCACTAACACCTAGTGAAGAAAATAAAAATAATAACTAATAAATTAAAAACTCTCTTGAAATACATGGTGAGTTTTTAAAAAGCCTCCCTCAAGCATTTCATATGGACAAACGCTACCTGCGACTATCTGTACATCAGGCAGTTAGTGCTGCGGAATAGGGCTTGATCCAACCGTCCCCTTCCATCTCTCAAACCAGGGTCAGCGACCGAGGTTTCGAGAAAACGTTGAGCTTTCTTGAAATATACCGGGCTGACTTTGATATCGGCTGTTTGCAAATTGAATCATTGGGGAGTTCTTCGAAACATGATCGGCAGCTACCTCCCTTGAACAGCGGTCACATCGCTTGAAGTTTCTCAGAAGCTGAAGCAACTTGACTGAGTAATCTCTTGCTACCTTGGTTCCACTCACTGATAAGTCAACAAGGGCTGGGATGACACCTTCCTTCATAGCAAGTGAACATACCTCAGAACTATGGGAACATACCGCAAGAAGGATGACCACCGCATGTTCACGTTCGCTGTGGCTTCCGGTGTCCAGATGATCGGAAATGGAGCCGAGACAATTGCCTGTTCTAATTATAAACCCCGCGGTCTCTTTCACATCGCTCAAGTTCCTTAAAATCTTCAAAGAGCGTTCTATCATCTTGCTTTCACCGAGGAGTGGAGATAACTTCGATACTATTCCAGAGGAAACAAGGTAAGATTTTATATCATTATCAGATGAAATCTTGCAGAGGATCTGCAGAGCAAGGTCCAGGCACTTGGTTTCTCCACTGTCGAAAGCTCCAAACACTGAAGGACAAAAAACAGAGTCCATGAGACTAGATTTTCGGCAACTTTGTTCCTGAATCAGTTCATGTACAATCAGAAGAGCTTCCTGCTTGCACTCCGAATCAAGTAGTGATGTAATCGAAGTATCACATCTTCACAAACTGAAGGAACTCGTGCCCTAGATCAAAAGGAAAAAACACATTTGATGAGTTATGCACTGGAGTGAAAACATAAGAACTAACTGGAGTCTAATACTTAGCATCCAATGATTCAATTTACGTAATGAGAAGGAAACCCAAGTATAAGTTCATAATTGGAGAAGGCAAGCCAATTTAGGACTTCATATTGTTGATAGCAAAATCAGAAAATCAAGCGCCAAAACCCCAATAAGAAGTTCCATGGAGAATATGGACATGAGTATTCATACCTGCCACTAGAAAGGAAAGCAAGAAAAAACTGAATCCCAGCCCATCGAGCTTGCAGTGTGTGAATTCCACTGTCATTCTTAAGGAACTCATGGAATGCTTCAAAAAAACCATTGCAGACCATAGAATGCCAAATTTGATTTTCACCACTCAAAACACTCTTCAAATCCCTCGACAGCCTTTTTTTGCGCTTCAAAGGGAAGCTCGGACAAGTCATGAAAGAAACCCAAGAACAATGCCTTGTCAAAGTTGCAGAAGGACAAATACAACTGATAATTGGCATTAGAATAAAACTGGTCAAAACTACTATTTGACTGCTCTGTTTCCCTCATGGGCGATGATATATAATTAGCACCTGATAGTCCAAAAGATGAACTGCTATAATCAACTGTGTAATCCCTATTCTTTTCGGTAATAAGAGGTGCGGAAACATTGTGCAAACTTGATAAAGAATAACAATTCTGAAATTGCTCAGGCAAATAAGTAGATTCAACCACATGATCTTTGCACCAGTTATGAATAACAGCCTTCATGCATGTATTTGGAGTTACCGTGAAGTCTTTTAACTTCATATGTGTCCTAGGACAAGTATCATATCCCTCATTGAACCATCTCTCGATATTTTCTCTTTCATATGTTTCTCCAGATGTTATTATCACAGGATCTCGCATCAGCTTCAAAGATAATGGGCAGCAGAACTCTGGAGGCGGTTTGGCTGCTCCAGATAAACTGCTTTGATCATCATATCTCATACCGGCCGACACCGCAAATTGAATGCATCTTTCCGTAGTATTGATGCCATTAACAATTGATTCTAAACTCAAAACTTCAGTTGCAACATTCAGACTTTGATTCCTTTCATCAGTCTCTGGCTTGGCATTCTTCCCGTATTTCCTAACTAGATATAGGAGGTACTTAAGAATTCCTTCCTTTTTATGATCGCCCATTGATCTTGGCAAGTAATTTCTTGATTGCCCTTCTTTCAATTAGGATAGCTTTAGGTGATGTAATGTTCAATTTCGAAGCTGCTACCAGGAAAGTCTCAAGCTCCAATTCTTGGGTTACTTCAGAATGCCGAAGCATCTCTAGAATTACTCTTCCAGCATCCTCTTCTACTGGATCAACAATGAATTTTAGATCCCGAAGATCATTATGGACATCAGCCACCTGTGATCAATAGTCAAATGAGTTTAAATATGTTGTCTGCAATCTACATTATGAATTCATCAAATGTGTTAATAAGAGAAATAGAATTATGATCAGGTATCATAATGTCACATGACAAGCTCATTGTAAGCAAGCCACCATCCCTTACGCAAGCGCCAAGCGGTAGCCTCCCCTAGAACTGACTAGACCACCAACTTCCCTCAACTCCGGCCGCACAGCATTGTCGCTGCATGCCATGACTGCACCACCGATTTTCCTTTCACCCCCTGGTTGCTCAGATGTGCTACAGTTTTCGGATCTCCTTTGTCACTTGTCTACCACCAAAGGCGTGGATCCCTCGCGTTTCTGTTCAACGGCTGGGGTGAGGGCCCACATTCGTGGCAGTCCAGCGCCCCTAGCGGCAGGCATTAGGTTTAGTCCCACATTAGTAATTGATGGCACATGAGCGCAAAATACAAGGCGAAGGCAACCCTCACCTATCAGGCTAGTCTTTTAGGTTGAGTTAGGCCTAATGCCTGGGTATGTTGTGGACTCTGGTGGACCTAGGGATTATAGCGTGCCAGCTCGTGGGTATAGTGAGTTGGACCGGATCCAGTGCGCACTGTAACAAGTAGTATCAGAGCCCATGGTCTGAAAAACTTGAAAAATCTCAGGGACCATATGATGATGGGGAAGTCTGTTAACATCTCAGAGGTCACATGGGTTGTGTGTGATATGGAGCATTGGATTTGGAGCCTGAAAACGGAGTTGTATGATGTGAAGAGTTGGGTCCGACGTGTGATGGGCCTGCTGTGGTAATGTTGTCTTGCTTGGGTTTTGTAGCTTGTTCAGTGGTATGGTTGAAATTCTCTTTCAACTTTACTGGATTTGGCCCAAGCTATGAATCTATATTTATCCAGTAAGCGGGGAAGCTAGTTCTTTTGCAATCAATGTCACTTAACAAAACGGATTGCCATGGGAGGACTATATGAGCTGCTTGTTGTAGATTTAGTTTTGTCTTCTTCTTTTTTTCTTTTTTTTTTTTTTTTGCGAAGAGCTTTGTAGTCTTTGTTTTCTGTTTTTGTTACATCAGAATTGTATGATGTCTTGGCTATATGCTGCATTGGACATATGTCTTCCTTTGTTGTGTGGTGCAAGTCCTCTATAGTAATTTGGTCTGATACATATTCAGTTGAGATTGTCTAAAGCTGAAAGATATGATAAATTATTAAAACACATGTTTTCTATGTTTACAAAATACAATTATGATCTGGTGACAACTTTTACTAATTGAAATCGACATATATACATGCAGTGCCTGGTTAGGAGCTTCACCTATAATCAAATAGATTAAGGATTGCTTTCAATTAAATAAAGGTTGACACTGTAAACCTTTTCACAAAGAATTGCAAAAGAATTGTTCACCTAGAATTGTTGTTTCAGCTCATGTACTACAATTTGATATAGAAAACTAACCTCATTAGCTACCAATTGTTCAACCATGTTTTGTATCAAGAACAAGCTCCGCCTCAATGAATTCCTTATCCTTTCACACCGCATTGCAGTTGCTTCACTAGTAATAGCCTGAAATACAAGCATATTAAAAACAAAATTAGAAGAGCCATTACCTGAATTTGTACTAATGAGATATCAAGGAAATGGAATATCATACCAAGTAAAGACTGCTGCATTCAATGCAATTCTGGATTATGAGTTTCCCTTTGTCAACTATGTTGTATAGGTTGCATAGTTCCTCTACACCTGCTTTGCATCCAGGTTGAGCAGCTTCTATTGATGGAAGAATAGAGGAAACCTTATCCAACATCAAAGTCAACTCATTGCACATTTTTCTGTGAACCTAACAGAGTAGGAAAGTAATTAAAGAATTAACATAATCAATTAAGAATCCTATTTTGCACAAGAAGCCAATGAAAATCAATTAAGACATTAAGTTCTCATTTAAAATATAAACTCCAAGTCCAACATGTGCCCAAAACAATAAAGCACCAAATTGGACCAAAGGTAAATGGAATTGATGCATAGATACAAGTACTAATTACTAAATGTCCTGCTACAGATATTTAACATTATAAAGCATGGCTGGATATTGCAATAACAAAGATTTCAAATTTTTAATGGGACTTGATTTTAAAACTGAAACATCCAAGAAAATGAACTTATAATGGGAGTAGCAAAAAGATCGTTGCATAAATGTACCAGAAAAATGACTAACTACTGTTAGCTGGCTACATCTTCACTAAAAGATTTCAGTTTTGAACTCTCTTCAAACAAAGTGAACTTATAATGGGAGTAGCAAAAAAGATCGTTGCATAAATGTACCTGCAGATGACTAAATGTTGTTAGATACATCTTCACTAAAACATGTCATGATCTCTTCCAAAACATTAAACAAAGTTTACTCTATTATTCGTCTATAGTTTTCTACAACATAACTTTTATTAAGAGTGAAATGCATCCTATGTGGGTCCATGAACTCTCAAAGGTCAATGTGAGTCCAGGTCACTGATTGGAAAGTTGAAAGACCCAAATGATCAATTTGGGAATGCATGGACCTAGATGAAAATGTGGGAAAAGTTTAAGAACTCATGGTCCATTTCACTTTTATATTAATGTGTTACTGAGTCTTTCAACTTTATTGTTTTTCTGTAGTTAGTAATTTTACAGCATAGTTGGTGTCAGGAGTTCCCCTGTACACCATGGATCAGTCCAGGGTTGTGTCATCTACTGATTTATTCCCCTTGATGGGCCAGATCTGGTTCTAATGATAAGCTAAATTGATAAAAGCAGGACAACGCAGTCTGATAACTCATACCAAACAGTGTCGTAGGCTCGATTTTCTATCAGATGTTGTGGACCACACCATGACACAAACCAAATGTCACCTTACAGAGCCAGTAGGTTAATTTTGCAGCAGATGTCAAACAACAATCATGGCTACTTTCCTATGTCTACAGGAACAAGAACTACAGTCATATGCGCTTCAATGTTGTTTCTATGGAATACAACATGAAAATTGTTTTTACGCTTCATATATTATTATGTAAATCTAAGCAATTGAAATCCAATTTAATTATACCTTTGGGTGAGAGTTGGGCCGAGATTTGCCCATTGCTTCATCATT
Source organism: Chrysopogon serrulatus (assembly GCA_015844335.1). Taxonomy (NCBI): domain Eukaryota; kingdom Viridiplantae; phylum Streptophyta; class Magnoliopsida; order Poales; family Poaceae; genus Chrysopogon; species Chrysopogon serrulatus. Next base: position 115,235 of record JADLZL010001946.1, on the reverse strand, counting down.
ATTTTTCTCCATTCACAAAGGGAAGAAGCAACCACAGATTTTCAAACTGTCAAGAAGCAAAACAATGGTATCAGTGGACAAATGAAAAACATAGTCAACTGAACTCCTTCAAGTTTTATTCAATGTTTATTGGCAGAGAAAAGATAAAGTGCGAAAGGATTAATTTACAAATACCTGCACATAATTAGAAATTCGAAGTCAATGGAGGATGCCAAATTTGGCTGCACTCTTTGCTCAGCCGATCTCAAATTTTCATGAAAGCGTGATTGATGCTAGAGCCATCACGAAGTAATCCAATTATTAATAGACATACTCCATGCTAAAATTTGTCTTCTGAACAACATATCCTAGTACCCCACTCGCAAATAAAATATCTCTATCAATATTTCTTAAACCTTTTTTTTTTAGTACACAATTTCCTTGCCATGACCGAATATTTGGCGAGAAAAACATTAGGATGATTGGGGCCCTTCATAAATAAAGTTTCCCGTGAAATCTTTCTGATTATAAAGCATACACTCGAAGTTAATTGTTATTATTGGGCGGAGTCTGGTGACTGGAGCACCGTACGAAAAACCCAAAGGCGGAACCTCTGTAACTCTGTTGCCATATGTTTATAGAGAACAGAAGACAATCCTAAGCATGCGATTATCTGACGAATTAACGAAATTGGGGGAAAAGCTAAAACAAAAAAAGGAGGAAGAACTAAAAGCTTGTCTCACTCCAAGTCTCCAAGCACACACCGACAGATTTTTTTAAAAAAAATACAAATATAAAGAGCCCACCTTTGAAGAAAGGAAGAAGCTTGCAGATTACTCGTTCGGTCCTCTTTTTTCTCGGGATTTCTGGAAGTAAACAGCAAGATGGGAGGAGAGAGCAGCACGCATTGGGAAGGGCAAAGGTCACTGGCAATGGCTGCTCCTACTGCTGCACTGCGTAGACGAAAACTGGAAGCTTCTCTCTCTTGGTTGGACAAAGACAGGGTCAGTGCGGTTTTAAAGCTTAAAGCGCTGGGAAAGGGAGTGGAAGCTGCAAACGTTCTCGGAACCTAAAATCTCAAGTGCGCAAGTGCAGATGCCGGGCCGCGTATGCTAATCTGCTCATTAATCATTCAGAAAAGTTCCCGTGGAAGTTGCTCTCTCATCCCCCGCCACTTGAGAAAAATGCCACAACCGCGCCGGCACCTTGAAACTTGATCACCCTCGAGCTCCACTGACTCGTCATCTCCGTGGACCGTGCGTGGTGTGCCGCTGCAGGGCCCACGATATGGTTTGGCGGCCGAGCACCAGCTTCTCAAGTGGTAAGTCGTAAAACACGTCGTCAGCTCTGTTAAATATCTCGTAGACAACGAAACAAATTTTGCATTAGGGTTTTAATACATTGGATTTTCTTTGGTTGAATTCCAAAATATATATTATACAAATTCTTGAAATTTTAATTCTACCACCAAATAGTAAATTAACTCTTACATTTAACGTAAAGGAGATAATTCAATTGCCCAAAATAACCATTGTTCTTATATATTGTATGTTAGTAACGATATCACTACTTTATTGCTAGTTTTTTTAATGTGTAATTTTTAAATATTTATTACAATTTCTTGTTTGCATTCTATCATGTATATATTTACTTTAGGAATTACGAGGTTAAGGTGTTTATCCAGAGTTGACTGATGAATCCTTCATTGATAAATTCCTCCAAGAGTATTCTCATTCTTAGTGAGTAACATTTCTCTTTTATGAGATATATTCTCTATTGCATGAGAGATTATGTGATATACACAATAAGATTATGTCATTCACTACAAAGTTATTCGATGACTTTTTTCTAAAACTTGCTCTTTTTGAGACTTTAATATTAATTCATGAATATATGTTCTACCCTAGACTTCTTGATATTTGGTATGAGATATTTCTATTTGTTGCAATTTATTTTCATTCAAGCGTATGGATTTTTGTAATCCACTGACTAAATGCATTTCAATATTTATTCATTCTATTTGCCAGATACATAGGAGAACATTTAATTGTTCTTATCAGGAGTTACACCTTAATTATTTTTCTATTGACCCGATATAATTGCTAAGTGACTTTTCCATGAACTTTATTTTTTGGACCCTGATTCAAGAAACATACAAATTTAGAGGTGGCATTATCTATAACTACTATTTTTCCCAAATATTTTATTCCATACATTTGCCATTTCCTAAACAAAAGATAATTTATTGTTCTACATTTCCAACACTAATGGTACGCATGCATATTATGTTGTGTTATTGCTTATTATATGCATGCATATTATGTTGTGTTCTAGAATATATATAATATGCATTTAAGAATGTTCAGTATTCTTACAAACTCATTATGTTCTTTCCTTGATCTACACATGCATATTATGGTTTGGACAAACCCTAACTTCTTTTATTTAGCAAAAAAAAATTATGTCCATGTACTCATCATACCATATTCTACCAAAAAATGAATAGGATACTTCAAATTTAGAATTACATATATAGCATTCAAATTCACATGGAAGTTCTACTTGACTTTTTAGTTGCCGTTAATTTAGAAATCCCTAAATACATTTTTTTCATGCGTTATGGACAAAAATATAAAGGAAGACGACCATATATATCAGTGATTTGATCAAGACATTTTTTAACTTCAGAAAGGGTCTAGACAAATATATTTTTAAGTCAAAAAGGGAAAACTACTAGGATGTCTTGTCTTTGCAAGAGGCATCAAGCCAATATAGAAGAAAGATCAAGGCAAACATCAATATGCAACCACATCAAAACAAAAGACATGTTCAGAGAGTAGCGGACAGATTCATAATATCAATGTAAGTAGAGCAAAAGTCTACCATTTTTTCAAATAATTCACCATACTTATTCAGTGTGCTTTAGAGCAGGAAACCACATCTGAGGACTCGAAAAAATACCTCATGAAACAACCACGATAACAAGCCTGAGCTACGAAGCATGGATATGGATACCTGTATCAGTATCGAACGGATACAGATATGTGGATATGATATTTTTCTCAAAAATCTGATACGCAAATAAAATTTGCTATTTTTTTAATATATATAGATAAATATAAAATGATGCATATTGAAATTCTAAAAAGCAGTAGTAGCTTAGCAATTTTGTCAATACTTGAGATCTTGCATCTATGATGTCTTGCTCATTTTTTTCCATATTTCAATTCTGTCAATGCTCTAACAGCCAAAGTACATTCACCTTATTCGCAAGACCCACCATTCAAATATGTATATAATACTATAACGCTTTTAGTTTGTTATTTTTCATCTTTAAAAAAAGCCAAGCAAAGGGTTGTGTTACTGTACTGCGATTGTGGGTAGCCGCACATCATACAGACCACATGTCACTATGTTGCGACTATAAGGCCATGTAGCAACCTAGATTTTTATTTTTTATTAGGATACTTTATGGATACATATCGATCAAAGTATCTAAAATTATTTTTTATTTAGAATACTTTATAGATATATATCCATCGTATCGGATACGTAACTGATATGGGAAACAACACCTAATTGCAGTACTAGTTGAAGAAAATAAATATAACAACAAGTTGCATTAATTCCTAATTTACTATATTTTTAATACTTACCGGGAGCAAGATGCATAATTTGAGATCGAGAAATTTACATCCACTAGAGCTATGGTATCCATGAAGTTGAAGCATTATTTTGAGGCACAAACATAAAAGGTGCTATACACTTAACCATTGGAAGACGTATTTGGAAACAAGGATGTTTTGGGACGTACAAGGAGATAGACAACAGAACTAAATTTTTCTAGATAATAGAACAAGGTTCCAGCCTCCACCATCCAAAAATAGTACACAGTTGATGGTCACTGTACAAACGAAAGCCATAAGGCTTATAAACGCATGAGGAAACAAAAACAACGTTTAGCACATAGTGGGTGCAACAAGAGAAAATAGATAAACTAAGCCTCAATATGATGCGAGAAGCTCCAGCCAAACTTCGCAAAGACAGTCATGATCATAATCTCCCATGGCCAGCATTCTTCCTTAAACGGTGCTCACTCCTCCTCCCTATACAACATGGATCACTAAAGGATCAAATATGTCGTTCTCAAAATTATCTGCATCGAAGTGTTAGATTTAGCTTTGTTAAATACCATATCATTCCTATTCAACCATATCGACTAACAATGCACAACAACTAGCAAAATTCGGTTTTCAAGCTTTAAGCTTAAACTATGTAGCCAAGAGCCAAACAAGTTGGAAGAGGTAGAAGGTGGTTGAATTCCAAAGGTGAGATGCACACTATTCCAAACAAAGCGTGCAAGTTGGCAATCAAATAATAAAAGTTGAATGGTTTCAACCAAACTACAAAGACAACCTTTAATACTTCCTTGCCAATTCCTCTTACCTACGTTATCTTTCCTAAGGGTTATCTCCTTTTAAATAGCACATAAAAAACTTAATTCTTGCTAGTATTTTTAATTTTTAAAGAGGGTTTTTCAGAAAGAACACCCTCTCGGATGAAAGTTGAGTACAAGGATTGGACTATGTACAAATCATTCTTAGTAAGGTTCCATTGGAGAAACATCATTCGATCTCAATTGTGAGGTGGACTTGTATTACCTTTGACAATAAGTCAAACCAAGCCACTCAATTCGCATTAACTAGACTGTGACTAAAGGACATATTTAGTGGTACAAAACTAAATGATCATATAGTTAATTACAAGTACCTGTTAGAAATGTCAAGCCCTTGCACACTTCAACTTCATATGACATGATATTAGAGTTCAAGGGATAATTATGGATAGTCAACTGTCACGGAGCCTGGGGGAGGCTGCAGTGATCACCTCTCCATTTCATGTAAAGCATGCCACCAGGTTATAATTTTTCAGCACTAAAAACATTGTCAAATACTCCCTCTGACTCTTCTCTAGATATATAGCCAGAAGCTGATTATTTTAGAACAGAGGGAGTATGATGCATTATCAAGTTAGAATCAAAGTATAATATTGACTGACCATGTGGAAAGGAATTTAAAATGCAGCCTTGGTTTGCTAAGTGATCGCAGTCCCAAAAGAACAAAGCTTCGCCACTTCACGTGAAATAGAAATGGAGCACGAGCCAAATATATAGGGTAGGTGATTTGCCTACTAAAACATCTCAGACTACAAAGTGGAGACTTAGCGCGCTATGTTAAATGTTAGCCTGTACGTGACAGAACCGTTGACACTAGCTATCGATGATGTGGAATGACACCTCTAGGTTCCGTGTAACCTTAGGTTAGTGACGTGTTTGCTCAATGAAAAAAAAACCAAAGCAAGAAGTAATAAAATAAATTAACAAATAATTAATAGCCCACATTTGATGCCACATTATCACCACTCTAATAATGTTGCAAACTGCTAGTAAAAATTCCTCTATCCCTAAAAGCTTCAACTCCTTACCAGTCAAATTTTTTAAATTTGCCTGATTTTATAAAAAAGAGCATTAATATCTATGACAATAAAATGAATATTTTATGAAAATAGATTATATGATAAATTGAGTGGTACTAATTTAGTACTATAAATCTTAGTTTTTTTAGAAATATGATTAAAGTTAAAAAATTAACTTAAGATAATTCTAGAAGTTGAAGTTTTTAAAGACAGAGAAACTAACTAACAAATTGAGGATGTGTGGGCAAGACAGAATACAAGCAATTTATTTAGGGATGGAAATGGAATTCTCTCTCTCTCTCTCAGCAGTCTTCTCTGATTGCAAGTGGTAGAACGGTCACTCGGTCAGAGTTGCACCATATACAAGTAATTAGCAATCAGCAGTCAGTGTACAAAGCGCTGCTGGACCTGTGGCCTGCCGCACAAGCGCGAAATTCCTGGACCGTCGCCGTCGGTGGGTAGCGTGCCTCTGACCCTCCGTTAGTGCATTCCTTTCGGACCTTCTCAGGATTTTCAGCATCGAGCCGCGCAACTTTCAGCGTCCTGCCACGCAAAACGGTCGATGCAAAAAATATTCGTGCAAGATCTTCGCCGTTTCATGCATGTTAGAGTCCACACTATGTCAAATGCTTCCCACGTTCTAAAAAAACATGCAATTATAAAAAACATATCAATTAAACTATATCAAATTTGATCAAGTTTATAGCAAAAAGTATTAGCATTTATGTCTCAAAATACGTTTATTATGAAAATATATATTATAACCAATTTAATGATACTTATTTTGTCTCATAAGTTTAAACATTTTTCATATAATTTTAGTCAAAGTTTGCCGTGTTCGCTTGAGCTACTTGTACAATGTTTTGGTTTTTGAACAGTAGTTTTCTTTCACAAGAAATCAACTATTTTTTGGCTTATAAGACGGCTTAAGCCGTCTTATAAGTCCCGCCGAACTGAGTGAGCACAAGAGGAAGGTAAGAACTTGTGGCTGAGGATTAAGTGTCAACGGCTGCAGGTGTTTGGCTATTGTCGGTTGGGGAGCAGCTGGATTGTTCTGTCAATTAGGTGTGTTGTCTGTTAGACTCGAGGTAGTCTGACACTGACCAGGTAAGGGTCGTGGTTGCCTTATGTGATATAAAGGTCATCTTGTGATATCTGAAATGCTATGAAATGAATGAGAAACATAATTCCTGCCTCTTTGCTTTCTTCTGAAATTCTCTGTCTAGTTATTATTGTTGTTCTTCTTATCTTCTCAGCTATAATTCCGCTTCTCGATTCAGTCACATCCGTAATCTAGGATCTGACAATTAGTATCCAGAGCCAGTAATTCACGCAAACTTTGTTTTCGTGTGTTCCTCCGCATCCTGGTACCCACTAGTAAGCCGACGAACAACAATAGGCCATGGCAGCAACAATCGAGGACCTATCGACCAAGTTCGAGAAGAGACAATCCGTTCGAGTGATTTCAATCCATCATGGAGGCCCTTGACAAGTGGAGCGGCATGGAGACACGGCAGATGACTGCTGACGACTTGATCTGGGCATTGCTGCAGAAGACGATGCGGTGGTGGAGAGGATCAACAAGACATGCCCGCATCGATCGGTTGGAGAATGATTATTTTCATTCAGCTGAGCTGGATTTATAAGCCGGCTGATAAACCAAAACGACTGATTTCGGCTGATTTAGTGCGAGAGAAAAATATTGTTCAAATGACTGATAAATATGGGAACAGAACGAACCGCAACCATCCACAACCACCTCTTTCTCAACCTTCCTCGAGTTGGCTTGATCTAAATTTAGCTCCGCAGCCATCCGCGCTCTCATTTGTGTTGGACGTGGAGCAACCCAGAGGACACCGTCTTCCGCATGATCACCAGGTTGCTTGCTGGCGGAGGGATCCTCAGACCTCCGCTACGCTCGGTCACAGTTAGGTCTGAGGATATGCGAGACTCAATGATTTCAGAACTATTTTCCTGAGTTCGATTCGATTGGCTCTTATCATAGTATGGACCGATAAGAAATTGAGTCTCGCATATTTTCCAGGTTGTTTAATTTAAAAATGTTTTGAGACCGATCTTTATCTCCCTGAGTTCGATTCGATTGGCTCTTACCGCGCATGCTCCCCTATTTTCCAAAATTTGGATTTCAGAACTTAAAGCAAATATGCGAGACTCAATGATGTTAAATAAAAAATATTGTTAACTAAAAGTTGTACATAGTATGGACCGCTGCTTCCTCTATGCATAAAAAAAATGCAATTCTTATTTTTTTAGAAGTCAAACAACCTGAATTTTGACCATAATTATACAAAAAGTATTGACATTCATGATAGAAAAATATTTCATTAGATTAGTTATAGAACATAGTATTATAATATATTTATTTTAAATAAATTATAATACTATATTATAAATTAAATTTAAGCTAATTTGATCGGTACAAATTCATAATTATATCCTTTGTAGACAGATGGAGTATAACTTTAGTAGTTATCGTATCAATATTTAAAAATGCTTTGACAAATTTCTAAATCTACAAACTAATAAGTACACCTACCATCTAAAATTATATGTCACAAAAATTTTGAAGAGTTAAAATTTTTTTAAGTTTGAGTAAGATTATAAAAAAAAAATGAAGATTTATAACATCAAATAGTCATATGATAAAAATATAACTAACAAAAAATCTAATAATACTTAGTTAGTGTGATAAATGTTATTATTTTATTATATAAATTTGGTGAAACTTTAAAATTTTAGACTCTTCAAGATTCTTGAAATAATACGTTATAATTTGAGATAAAGGGAGTATAAATAATGCACAATGGTATTTCTAACAGACTAGGCTCATTATTTTTAGAGACGTTACTTCAACTTGTGGTTTACGGGCCGTTGCAATGTTGTTTTTTTTTTTTCACGCTAAATCAGCCGACTTACAACTCGTGTCCAAGAAGAGTGTTGTGTCCAAGAGTGTTCAGATTCACCGCATGTATGTTCCGGTTCTTCAGTAGAATTCAGAACCCTTTCACCTTCTTCCCGCCGGACTGCTGCCTGCCTGCGCCTGGCGTCACCGCGTCACCATCCTTATCCTACGCCAATCATCGCGGGAGCAGCGCGCGCTAAGCTCTTCGGTTCTACTGCCCTTTTGCATTCCTCCTATACCGGACATGTCGTCAGCGGCGGCGAATAAGGAGCGGAGCCGGGTGCTGGTTATAGGCGGCACGGGCTACATCGGCCGGTTCATCGTCGCCGCCAGCGCCCGCGAGGGCCATCCCACGTACGTCCTCGTTCGCGACCCCGCGCCCGCCGACCCTGCCAAGGCCGCCGTCCTCCAGGGGTTCCGGGACGCCGGCGTCACCCTCGTCAAGGTTTGCTGCTCGTGTTTCCATTACTTTCCCCATTCTCTTGATCTTAGTGCGTGTCTCGGTCCATGATGATGCTATCTTTGGTCAAAATTGCACGGTAGCTTTACTATGTTTGGTCAAAATTGTTCCAAATTGTTTGGTTGCGTAAACTGTAACATGATTTGACTACGGACGGACGGTAGGTAACAGGTTTCTTTGCTATTTGTTTAATGAATGAAAGTCCCACTGTTACCAGATTTATATATGCAAAGCTATTGCCGCTCTCTCCCCAGCGTAATCGATCAGATCGCGATCGTCTCCCGTTGACCCTGCGCCCTGCGGCTCTGCCTTAGCTGGCGGCCTTGACTCTGCGCCCTGCCACACCTGTGCCATGGGAAGCCACCGATGTGGTCTAGAATCTCTAGACCATCAGATAATTGACAGCGTTGACTACTCCCATCACAGCGTTCTCTAGAGATTGTTTCCATTACCGCTACAGCAAGTGAAACAAACAAAGTTAGCCCTCCTTTTGTATGGAGGTGAAACAAAGGAAAAATATAGGATCCAAATTCCTATGGAATAGATTCCTTTACATGTTTTCTGATGCTTTGTTAACGTTACCACTGTGTTCTATTTATGTTTGCAATACCATTCCTGATCCAAACACCATCAAGTCCTTTGCACAGTATACTTACCTTAGCTCAGATTCAGAGCATTAGTGCTACTGAATAATTCTCAATATTAAGTATCAAATTTTTAGGCCCCCTTTGGATGATAGGATAGGAAATCTAGAGGAATAGGAAAATCATAAGGGCCCCTTTGGAATGGAGGTAGAACATAGGAATTTTGAAGGATTCAAATCCTATAGGAAAAATTCCTATCAAGCCCTTTGGAACCAAGAAATGCTTCCCAACAATTCCTTCGAAATTCCTATGGATTGGGCCATTCCAAAGGAATTTTGGAGGAAACAAAACATGAGCTCCAACCTCATTGTTTTGGTTCCTATGTTTTTCCTACATTGCTTCCAAAGAGTTCTTCATTCTTGTAGGATTTGATGTGTTGGGGCATTTCATTCCTATGGTTTTTCATTTTCTATCCTATGCCACATTTGTGAACCAAAGGGGCCCTAAGAATTCACTTGTCATACTCCTCTATTCCTATGGAACATTTCCTTTATTTTGCTAGGAACCAAAGGACAGGGAAGGAAAATTTCCTACACAATTCCTATCCTACGGTTTTCCTTTGGCCACCCTGTGAACCAAAGGTTGGAGATAACCTGTATTGGCCATAGCTATGGTAAAGGTTGGAGGTACACGTATCTATATATGCTGATTTTTGAACTGCCATTGGTTTATATTTTACAGGGATGCAGCTATCTTTGCTATCACTGTAATGCTGATAAGTACAATAATCGTCACTATAATGATACAATTTGATTCCACACAGTTGTAATTGATAATTTGTGCCACATCATCAGGGGATCTGTACAACCATGAGAGCTTGGTGGTGGCAATGGAATCTGCAGATGTTGTGATCTCAGCGGTGGGCTATGCTCAGCTGCCAGATCAAACCCGCATTATCTCAGCAATAAAAGAAGCTGGAAACATAAAGGTACCTTACTGTACCTCAATGGAAAAAGTCATTTGTGTATATCTTTTAGTTTGTTGTGACATTTTAATTTTACGATTATGTATATTTGCCTCTTTCATCGTCTTCCAACTCCACGCAGGAAAAATAAAAGCTCTGAATACTAGCTAATTGATTTTCTTATTTGTTTCCCTGAGATCTTGTTGAGCGTTCCTGTTTGTTTCTTTTGAGCACCAGGCAGTCCTTGCCTTTTCACTTCACAAGCTTCACTGATTTAAATCAAATATATTGTGTAAATGTTGAAGGTTTGTTTTTGTATATGCTACTGTGTAATGTTGCAATATTTTCCAGAGATTCTTTCCATCAGAGTTTGGGAATGATGTAGACCATGTGCATGCAGTTGAACCTGCAAAATCGGTCTTTGCTGTCAAAGCTAGTATAAGGCGTGCCATAGAGGCTGAGGGGATCCCCTACACATATATATCCTCCAACTTCTTTGCTGGTCGTTTCTTGCCAACTCTTGGACAGATAGGGGTCACGCCTTCCAATAGATAAGGTTCTCATCTTAGGTGATGGAAATGTGAAAGGTAAGACTAATTACAGACTATATATGTGGTATCTTACTTTTTTATGGGTCGTACAGTCAAAGCAATATGTACTTGTAGGGTTGTATACAAATTACAATGAAAGTAACTAAGGAAGATATTAATACATTTTAATTAATTTATATATTATTTGTGTCGACAATAGCAATATTTGCAACAGAAGAGGATGTTGGCACCTACACAATAAAAGCTATAGATGATCCAAGAACCCTGAATAAGATACTATATTTGAGGCCACCAAGCAACATCTTGTCTCAAAATGAGCTAATCTCACTGTGGGAGAAGAAATTTGGGAAGACATTTGAAAGGGTGTACATTCCAGAAAATGACGTCTTGAAGAAGATTCAAGGTCTAAAAATAGCTGGCTCAACTTGTAGTTGCAGTCTGCATTTATCTGTTTCTAGCCTTACATGTTGTTCTTATTAAAAAGCTTTTGTCCTTATTTTTTACTTTCTCTGATCTGTTGCAGAGTCTCCGATTCCATTGAATATAGCGCTGTCAATCAGCCATTCTGTGTGGGTGAAGGGGGACCACACCAACTTTGAGATTGACCCGTTGTTTGGAGTTGAAGCCACTGAGCTTTACCTTGATGTCAAGTACACTACCGTGGACGAATACCTGAACAAGTTCCTTTGAATTCCTAGATCCTATTTTGACACCATTCAAGTACTGAGTTATAGTAGGAAAGTATTTGTTGCAATTAAAACTCCATATGATTTTTAAATATTGTAAGATTCAATCATATCAAAAAAAAACAGCGGCGAAGCCCAACACCACCCCCCCCCCCCCACACCAGCCATGGAAACACAGCGACCCCCCAAGCCCCCTACGGCATGGAGGAGGAAGAAGAAGGAAAGTAGGGGCTGGAGGAAGAAGACGAAGCACCGCCCCACCCCGCCCCTGGCTTGGTCGCTGAAGAAAGTGTTGTTCAGTCTGCGTTTCCTGAGCTTGATGCATGATTGAAACTATTAAACTAAATGTCATAATACTACTAGTATGCTATGCGCCTTTTACGTCCCAAGACTTTAAAGTTCTGATCTTTCGTGGATTGATTACTTCCTCTATCTCAGTTATTTTATGCACTTAGATATATAAATACTATGTCTAAATATTGTAAACAATGAAGCCAAAATACCTAATAACTTGGAACGGAAACCCAAGTCCACGACTCCCATTTTAAACTGTTACTGATTGCTCGGCACATCGCCACTAGCTGCTTGTCTGGAAACTCCTAAACAATATATGTGCGATCAGTTTCAACTAACTTGTGACAGTAGACAAACAAATGTTTATATTTTTTGTGGAACAACGTGGCGTTTAGACATAAAAATATATATATAGGAGTTAAGCCAAAATATAGCTCTTTTTGTTCCAAATTTTTGATTAATTTAGCTTTATATTAAATCAAACTTCTCTAACTTTACTTATATGTATAGAAAAACAAACAAACAATTATGACATTAAATGACAAGAAATATATTATAAAATATATTGCTAGTATCTTTATTTGATAATGTAGATTTAATGTAATTTTTAATAAGAATTTTGGTTAAAGCTAAATAAGTTTGATTTAGAGCATCTCTAGCGGTTCCCATCTTAGATTGTCATTTTTATTTTTGAGCAAAAATAAAAGAAAAAATCTTCTCCAACAGTTTTTCATCCCAGATTGCCACTTATTATAAATCTATACCTATTAATAAAGAGGCAAAATTTCTTCCCATTTTTTTTGGTATGGCCCTCCTCTAACTAACTCTTCTTTCAAGAAGAATGAAATAAAACCACACTGCACCACTTAGTTAGTTTGGAATTGCAAAACCTTATTCGTATCTAGCGTTCTATCTTTTGTAAGCTTCCTTACATAATACATAGACAATAGCCACCCAATAAACTAAGTTGATCTCTCCTCGATTTTCCATATGGTACTATTCCTATATTGTAGATAGTATTTTTTATGGGCTTTAGTATTTAATTTTTTATGGGCCTTAGTATTTAATTGAAACATAACCCACGATGGAGCAAAGTCCAATTTAAATCTCCTAGAGGAAGGAAGAGCAGGGGAGGGGTGCCGACTAGCTGATGAGAAGGAGAGGAAGGACCTGTACACTGTACGGAGGAAAGGGAGGCCGACGGCGGACCAGTGGTCAAGGCAGGGATTTGTTTTTTAATACTTCTCTATCCTTTCTTTTCTCCTTCCTGCTGTTTTGAGTGATTTGAGATAAAATTAAAATAGGTAGCGTTGGATCAAGGACTGATGATTAGAACACTAAATAAGCTATTATGTCTTTTTTTAATAAGAAAGTAAAATTTAAATTGTTTAATTATCTCAAACTCATGGGCCGTACTCTTACAAGTTAGATAGCATATGTCTAAACAAGATACATAGTCTAATTCTAAAGCATATAGAATAATTTACATAATATATAGATCCCGTTGCAACGCACGGGCATATTTTGCTAGTTGGAAAAAAGAGCCTCCGCAAAGTGCATATATGCTTTTTCGACTCCACACTCATCCGATCAAGAGGTGGAAGAGTATAAAAATAGTTTTGTTTCTATCTCAAGGTTCCTGATGTAAGTTTGATTAGAGTTTGGCAAGTAAATTATGCCAAACTATTAAAGAGAGATTTTTTTACTTGTTATATATTTTAAAAAATTACTAAATTATAAAATTTATCAAGTGAATTTTGATAAACTTTTGGAATGACAGATCGTTTTGGATCCCCGCCGAATCAAAAGTACGATCGTTTTCGATCCCCACCACCACCATGTGGCAAACGCCTAGTACTTGTCAATAAAAAAAATGAAATCATCGCCGAGTCCACTTCGCCAAATCACCGCTCTATCGTCGTTCCTACATAGCTATCTGGACGCTAGTGAGTTTTTTTTTTTTTTTTTTCAACTAACGCACTCTTGCTCCGCCTAGAGAGATCTCGCCCGCTGTGCTCCAGTTGCGAAGAAATGGAAGTGCTCTGCATCGGAACAGCGGACACCAAATTGGAGGAGCTGCTTTTCCTAGCGGCGCGCCTCCGGTCCGCCCTCGCCGCCTCTGGCTCCGACTCTAAGGTATACCCATCCGCAGTCTTCGCGTCGTCTTGTCTTCCCCCGGTCCCCCAATTGCACCCGTGGAGTAGGAGAGTTACAACTACTCTGGGGAGAGTGTTGCTCCTAGTCCTATGCTTGATGCCAGAATTAGTTCGGAAATCTTCATTATTTGGCCTCATTTATCTCTGGAATAATGTTCTCTAATTCTCGAAGGCCGTAGTAGGAAATTAAACCGAATAGTGTATCCATTGCTTTGAGTAGGTCCTTCATCGAGTATCCCATTAGCTGGGATATAGGAATGGAATATGGTTAAATAGTAAGGTTGTAACTTGCAATGCACAAGGTCTGAAATTTGCATGTTCTTCCACATATGATTCTAGTTGGCAATGTATAGCTGTTAGGCAGTAAGGCAAATGGCTAAAGACAGGTTTGTCAGTTTTAGTGTAAAAGGGTCATATGGCACCTATCAAAATAGGGCTGATTGAGCTATCTCCCATCAAGAGATGCAATACTGTTGGCACCTTGGGCATTTACTTTTCAGCTACAGGCTTACAGCTGCAGTATTCCAGGTCAGGAATCATCTAATGAAATTAGGCTAACATGTGTTGGGAATTTGGGATGGTTTTGCAGGTTCAAGTGAGCATAGTGGATGTCTCCACAACTGAAAAGACAACGGAAAATGATTTCAAGGACATCACATTTATCCCGAGAAATACAGTTCTTTCATGTCATTTGGGTGTTGGCCAACATAATCTTCCAGATGACAGAGGTGAAGCAATTGCACTCATGTCCAAGGCTCTTCAGAGCTTTCTGAAAAAAAGATATGACAGTGGTGTTCTGGTGGGTGCTGTTGGTTTAGGAGGCAGTGGAGGAACTGCACTAATTGCTCCTGCTCTGAGATTGTTGCCACTTGGAGTGCCTAAACTTATTGTATCTACCGTTGCTAGTGGTCACACTACACCTTATGTTGAAACATCTGATTTGGTCTTGTTTCCTTCGGTTGTTGACATCTGTGGAATAAACAGTGTCAGTCGTGTTATATTATCTAATGCTGCAGCAGCTTTTGCTGGAATGGTATATGGAATCTTGTTGGCATCCAATGAGTCTGATGAAACTTCAACAAAGCCAACTATTGGTATTACTATGTTTGGTGTTACAACACCATGTGTAAATGCGGTCAAGGATAGACTGAACAAAGAAGGGTATGAGACCCTTGTATTCCATGCCACGGGTGTAGGAGGCAAAGCAATGGAAGACCTAGTTAGGGGTGGTTTCATACAGGTAACGCGTCGTGTCCTTGACTCTTTATATTCTGTCTCTATGTAATGGTTTTTCTTTTCTGTTTTTTCCTGCCTGATACTCAGATCAATCTAGTTAGGATATGATATATTTTAGTTCATCTCCCTTGTATATTGTAATGTTTGAACTTTCCTAGTGAACATACTGGTTCCTCTTTTTTCTCATTTTTCTAGAGTTTCTCATGTTACTTCTATTTGAATGCATATAGGGTGTATTGGATGTAACGACAACAGAAGTTGCAGATCATATTGTAGGCGGTATCATGGCTTGTGATGAGACCAGGTTTGATGCAATTATAGAGAATAGGATCCCTCTTGTTCTTAGTGTTGGAGCCTTGGATATGGTAAACTTTGGAGCTCGAGATACAGTTCCTCTTGCTTTTGCAGACAGAAATATCCATGTTCATAATGAGCAGGTTAGCATATCAGTTTTTTATTTGATACTATCAGTCAATTTTTTTTACTGTCTGTGATCTCAAACATAGGTCCATCTTAGGTGTCTTAACTCCTAGATCATTTTTTTTAACTTTGATTATCAATAGCTAAACAATCATGTAGATTGACAACATAAGTTAGCATTACTAGATTTATCATGAAAAATATTATCATACAACAACAACAACAACAACAACAAAGCCTTTTGTCCCAAGCAAGTTGGGGTAGGCTAGAGGTGAAACCCAAAAGAGACACGAAATAGAGAAACACAAAAAAGGCACAAGACAGATGGAGTTAGGGTCACGGTTCAGGCACGTTGATTGCTAGTCTCCAAGCGCTCCTATCCATAGCTAAATCCTTGGAGATATTCCACTTCTTAAAGTCTCTCTTAACCGACTCGTCCCAAGTCAGTTTAGGTCGACCTCTACCGCTCTTTACATTATCAACCCGCTTTGGAACCCCGCTACGCACCGGCGCCTCAGGAGGTCTCCGTTGGACATGTCCAAACCATGAAAAATATTATCATATTTACAATTATTTCTATTGGGATGGCTAGTCAAAATGTCGTATTGCAGACTGTGTCAGTGTCATATGAACATGTATTTGGGACAAGAGGAAGTAAATCCTTCAACTTTTTTCCAAAATTTCCATGTATGTATGTCTGGATAGTGGTTTAGTATGACAGGTGTATGTTTCAGGATTTTGTTGTGCAGAATGATGTTACACATATCATAAGGATGTCAAGATAGTGCTTCGCCACAAAAAGAGAAAAAAAAGAAAAAACTAGACCAACCTTGGAGGAACTAGGTGACATTTTTATTTAGACACCCAAATTTGCCTTGGCGAGGACTTAAACCTGTGTGGTCTAGACATACATTCACACCCTTGACCAACTAAGCTAGCCCAGCTTCATTAGTGTTTTGCCATCAGGGGAGTATCTTTGAACTTATCAGTTGTCTTAATGGCTCTCTTAGCTATGTGCAATTTCTTGAAGGATGTAATAAAAAACTCTATACAAATATTGACTGTTAAAATGCAAAAATTGCATGATTGTATGTACACGAACCTTTCTGCGCATTTTTAATTAATTATTCCATGAACTTAGGGGCAGAGTCTAGTTTAATTTCTCAAGTTCAAGTCCTCATCGAGGCAAATTTTAGTGCCTATTTCTTCTTAATTAAAAAGCAAAGCCACTTAGTTCCTCCTAGTTTAATTGAATTTTTTTTCTCTTACAAGTACTTAGTGTGTGTTTTGTATCTTGTACCATCAGTAACAACCGTGTAACTATTGAAGGTTTCATTGATGCGGACGACCGTTGAAGAGAACAAGAAATTTGCTAGGTTCATTGCTGATAAAATAAACAAATCTTCATCCAAAGTTTCTATTTGCCTTCCCCAGAAGGGCATATCTGCACTAGATGCTCCAGGAATGCCATTCTATGATCCAGAAGCTACATCTACACTATTGGGTGAATTAAACACCCTTATACAAAGAGCCGACATCCGAGAGGTTACTCCATATTTCATAATTATCAATGCTAATGCATCTTTTGGGTGTCTTTAGATGAACAGAGTTTGTTGGCTTCTGGACAGGTGAAGCTGCTTCCTTACCACATCAATGACCCTGAATTCGCAAATGCATTGGTAGATGCATTCTTGAGTATGGATGTAAAGGCGTCTAGTTCAGACCAACCTAAGCAAGATCTTAATATAGAAAAATCCTGTTCAGGACAGAAAATTTCAGATAGTTCTGTTATATGGAGACCTCCTGTGGATTTTCCTGATGCAAAACCAGGTTAGTTATGATTTAACCCCAGACTCTAGAAAAAAATAGTGAAATGTACTGTAGATCCTTAAACTTTTCTTTCATTCTCATATGGGACCATGAATTCCCAAAACGATCATTTGGGTCCATCAACTTTTTAAGTGGTTCACTTTAAGTTCACTCTGTCAAACATGAACCTGAATTCACACTTCAAATGTACCACTTGAAAAGTTGAAACATATGTTCACTTTGAGAGTTATGGGAAAAGTTCAATGACCCATGGTGCATTTCGCCCAAAAAAATCAAGACCATTTTAGTTCTGATTCTATTCTCATCTCATATGCCCAAGAAAATTCTCATTGTCAAGGAATATGACTGTTGATTCAAACTTGTTTCAGGGTGAAAATAGGGTACTGTCAAGTGAATGGAAAAATAGGCAAACACATTAATTGGTTTGAACCAATGAAATTGCTAGCAATAGTCAGAAACCACAGCTGTACCAGTAACCAATCATGGCAGAATAGATAATCAGTCACTGCATCTATGACACAATTATACTAAAAACTAGAGTAATAGACCAACCTAAGAGGAAGTTAGATAACATTTTATTAAGAAGAAAATAGGCAACCAAATTCGCCTTGACAAGGACTTGAATTTGGGTAGTCTTGGTATACATCCACACCCTCAACCAACTAAGCGCTAAGCTTTCTTATGATACAATTATAGTCATTTTGAATCCACTTTATTTGTCTAGAAATGTGGCACAAGTTGAATGGTGTGCTAGGTTCTAGGTTCTTTTATTGGCCTTGTCACTTGTTACCAAAGCTGGCTTGTTCTTTTCGAACTGGTGTAGCCCTATTTTCTACTCCTATTATCATGGAAAAGTACTTGTGTTAAGGAAGATCTAAGTTTGAATGAGTTAGGGTGTTAAGGACCTAATATACCTCTTTCAGGTAACTAGAACTTTCCTATAACAAATAGTCACAAAAAAATAGCTTTCCTATAACAAGTCAGAAAAGCCACCACAGTTAACCAGAAAGGGAATTCTTCCATACCAGGCAGATCATTAATGTACTATTTCAACCAGCCTGCTTCAGCTTTTGTTAACGCTGTATTCCTGTTCTTAACTGGCTTCAGCAAAACTTGTATGTCCTGATTGACTGCTCTTCTATGCTGACAGAAACATTGCGAAAGACCCGGTCAATATTACATAAACTGAAGGAACAAATCAGTGAAGGTACTCCAGTTATTGGAGCTGGTGCTGGCACAGGCATATCTGCAAAGTTTGAAGAAGCTGGTGGGGTTGACCTTATAGTGCTGTACAACTCTGGATGGTTTCGAATGGCTGGAAGGGGCTCACTAGCTGGGCTCTTGCCCTTTGCTGATGCAAATGCCATTGTACTTGAGATGGCCAATGAAGTGTTGCCTGTAAGTAGCTCAGAATCCAACTTCACTCTTATGTCTGTTGACTTTATTGTGCACAAATATTGATATAGATCAAACTTTAGGTGGTTAAAGGAGTTCCTGTTCTTGCGGGGGTATGTGCTACAGATCCATTCCGTAGAATGGAATACTTTCTCAGACAACTAGAAACCATTGGATTTTGTGGTGTGCAAAACTTCCCAACAGTAGGTCTGTTTGATGGGAATTTTAGACAGAATTTGGAGGAAACTGGAATGGGATACAGGTATAAGTTCCACACATTCTAAACTTTTGGAAGTGCAATTTTTCCATGCATTAGTATTGTTATCATGAAGCATTGCATAACGATTATAGCTATAAGTTTTTCTGAACGGGAAGAACACTCTTGCTAGAAGTTGCGTTAACTTGATTATCTTTTTGTTAGCTTGGAAGTGGAGATGATTTCAATGGCTCATCGCATGGGTTTCCTTACTACTCCTTATGCTTTCAATCCGGATGAAGCTGCTGCCATGGCCAAGGCAGGAGCTCATATCATAGTTGCACATATGGGTCTGACAACTGCAGGGTCTATTGGGGCAATGACAGCTGCCACTTTACATGATAGTGTTTTACGTGTTCAGGCCATTGCAGATGCGGCACTTGGGGTTAATCCTGACATTATTGTTCTCTGTCATGGAGGTACATTTCCAATTCTTTGAAAGAGCCTTGTAATATATTTTTCTTAATGCTCTTTTGCAATGATTTTCATTGTGCAAATAATCGAACTTGCATGATTTCATAGGTCCCATATCTGGACCCCAAGAGGCTGAGTTCATCTTGAAGAATACTAAAAAGGTTCATGGATTTTATGGTGCATCAAGCATGGAAAGATTACCAGTGGAGCAAGCTATCACAAACACCGTGAGAGAGTACAAAAGAATTTCCTTAAAATGAAAATCACTGTTTACAGGTGTGATTTACAGCCTGTTGTTCTTTCGATGCACTTTGCTGATTTCTGTGATGTCTGTCTCGCAATGTTAGAATTATCTTGAAGCTTTGCTTTTTATTTATCATGTATATTATCTTACCATTGTACCTTTACCAGTGGAGCAAGCTATCACAAACACCGTGAGAGAGTACAAAAGAATTTCCTTAAAATGAGAATCACTGTTTACAGGTGTGATTTACGTTGTTCTTTCGATGCACTTCGCTGATTTCTGTGATGTCTGTCTCGCAATGTTAGATTTATCTTGAAGCTTGGCTTTTTATTTATCATGTATATTATCTTACCATTGTACCTTCCTTGTTGGAATATAATCATGGAAGAATAATAAATATTTTCTTTGTCTAGGCTTCGTATTGTCTTCATTATTACTGTCCATTTTATGAGGATACATGTAAATAAAAATTACAAAAGTAAGATGCCAAAAAGATATAGATTGCATCTTTAGTCTTGGATATCTTATTTGAATTTTAGTTTCGTATGATCTGGTTCTGAAGGTATTTGGGCTTGCTTTTCAGCCGTAGTATTTGACTATCTGCGTTGCCGCAGTTTGTTAGCATCGAGGGTCCATCCCGCTTGGAATCTTTTTTTTTTTTACCCTTTTCAAATTATTATTATTTTAAAAATAATCTATCCTAATCTTTCTGGTCGTGCGAGTCCATGTGATGTGATAAAATAACGTTGGTGTGCCATATGCATTGGCGTAACCAATGCCATGCTAGAGAGAAGTCACTACGTCAGATTTGCATATTAGTGGCGGTTCAAAACCCTCCTTCACCGGTGGATTTTGAACCGTCACAACCAAAGCGCTAGTGATTGGGGTAGCCATCACTGGCGGTTTTTACCAACCGCGGTTTTTACCAACCGCCACTGTTCCTAAATCATCACCGGCGGTTCTGGACTTCACATTCACTGGCGGTTCTAAACTTCAACCGCTAGTGTTTACTTCAACAACAGTGGCGGTTGGATATATGAACCGCCACTGTTGACCTTCATCAAACCGCCACTGTTTTAGTAAACAATCACTGGCGGTTTGGCTTCAATCGCCAGTGTTGGTGAAGTGAACACTGGCGGTTTTAACTGCCAACCAACCGCCAGTGATTGTTCTTACTCAAAAGCGGCCAATAAGGTAGTTTCCAAAAGATCAATTTTTTTCTTCCAGATTGAATCAGCAGGCGCATGTACTGCCCCTTCTCCCTTACCATGGACAACATTGAGCTTGCTTACTTCTTTAAGTATCTGTTTCTCATCTCGATAATCTGGAGTGCACGTGTCTCAATAGTTCCATTAAAATCTTTTTTGTTTCTGCGGTAAGGATGATCGGCATCAAGGTACCTGCGGTATCCCATATAAGCCATCTTCTTATTTTTCGGTAGATGTACTGCATCAGTTTCGTCTAAGCATCCTTCACCCCATTGTGCCACATATCTACAAGTTCATTGATGACTAGTTCCAAAAACACATCGATGTCATTCCCAGATTGTTTTGACCCTTGGATTAGTAGTGGCATCTGGATGAACGCCCGCTTCATGCAAACCCATGGTGGAAGGTTGTATATACAAAGCGTCACTGGCCAGGTGCTATGATTGCTTCTAACCTAGTCAAACGGATTCATCCCATCTGTGCTCAAACCAAACTACAAGTGTCTAACCTCTCCACCGATGTTTTTATAGCAAATAGTATTAATAGTCCTCCAGTCTGACCCATCTGCGGGGTGCCTCATCATTGTATCTTTCTTACGCTCTTCGCCATGCCAACGCAATAGCTTGGCTGACTTTGCATTTGCAAATAATCTACGCACTCGGGGAGCTATGGGGAAATACCAAACCACCTTTACGGGCCCTCCTTTGGCCTTGCTACCGTCTTTTGACAGCCCTTGCTTGTACCTAGGAGCTTTACACTTGGGGCACACATCCAAATCTTTGTATTTGTCTTCATGGTACAATATGCAGTCATTGGAACGGCATGAATTTTTTCTACCTCAAGGCCGATTGGGCAGACCATTTGCTTGGTCAAGTATGTCTTCTCTGGCAATTCGTTTTGTTCTGCGACTCACTATGCCTAACAAGTCATCAAAGCCTTTATTGCTCAATCCGTTTGTTGATTTGAACTCTAATAGCATGATGTCGGCTTCGAGTTTGTTGACCTGACAACCGCGATACAATGGTGTTTTGGCATCCTTTCTCATTATCTCTAGCTTTTTCAACTGTCTAGCACTAAGACATCCTCCCTCCACATCCCTCAGCATCCTAGAAAGTCCATCTTCCTCATCCATGTCGTCAACTAACGTATTCGTAAACACATTGTCATTGGTAGCAATGGGTTGCGTGGGAACAATAGTATGCTGATGATTTGCATACTCGTTAAGTGCTATGTCGGGCATGGTTACATCATCATTGATTTCTGGAGGAACATTATCACCAACCTCGCCATGCATACACCAGATTTTGTAGTCCCTCATGAACCCCCTAGTAATCAGGCGACATCGTATAGACTCCATGTTTCCCTATTTCTTTCGATTTTTGCATTCTTTGCATGGGCAAAATACAAGTTGTCCATCCCCGACGTTGGCTATGGCTGCAGTGATGAATGTGCTGATGCCCATCAAGTACTGCACGTTTGTCGGCGGTAGACCGTACATCCACTCTCGATCCATCTCTGCACAGGAAAATTGGAAGAGTAATTACAATGAAATAAAAGTGGTCCATTCATGATCAAGAATTTGAGCTCCCAACTCCATCCCTATAGTATATTACACTTATTTACATTTCTCCTTATTTATTCAAAACATTAATTGTACACCTATCTTTAATTTCTTATCATGGTAAATTTAAATTGGGACACTTAATCAACAACAAGAATGTAGCTCCAAAAAAATGGGAGACTAATTTAGGTGAAATAAAAAATAGACCTTCCATGATGAAAAATTTGATCTCATAACTCTAGGCCTAAAGTATATTCTACACTAGCTTATCATGGCAAACTTAAAATTAAGAATAAATAGAGTGACTAATTACAAAATGTAAAACTTGGAGACTTAATCAACAACAACTATTTTGTTCCAAACAACAACATTGATTTGTTCATCAAAATAAATACTCCATGAGCTAATTGAAGCATGACATAGTTGCAAGCATCCAAACATCCATGCAATTAGCTAGAGGCATACAATGGGTACATAGACACCGACCTTTTGCAAAACGGATTCTCCAAAATTTAGATGCTTTCCTTGAAATCCAATTCCAATTCAAAAGTGCTCTCCAAAATGGACAAACAATTTGAATGACAATGTAACCATGAAAAAACTCTAAAGCTACCAATTCGAAGGAAGGAGGTGAGGCTTGTTAAAACTAACCTTAAAGCAAGAAGATTATATCGAAGCTCGGAAAAAAAGATCCACCATGAGCATTTTGGTGAAAAATAGCCTGTTGGCACCTCTTAATGTTATCTCTAGCAACGGCGCTAAAAATGCTTGTAGGCAGAGCATCGCTACTAGAATGCCAAGTTTTCATCCCCAAAGATAACACCAAGAGATGTGGTATTAAATCATGCCACCATTTAGAATATAGAAATAGTATCCATAAGCGCCTGGATCAAATACCATTGTAGCAATTTACCCGCAGTATTATCGGGTTGTCATTTATATTTTTCCAAAGGAAGGTCTACATGGCACTCGTGTAAAGGTAGCGTGATAACCTAGAGTGTAATGGATAGGCATAACCATGTCCTCACTACTCAATGCAGGGGTAAGTCACAAGATAAATGATAAAGATAAGTATAGATCATCAGCATAAACAGATAGAGACTTCTAACTATATCATTAAGGTTACTAGCAGAACATCAAGAGATATTCCTAGGTTATTCCTAACTACATGTCAATGCATATTATGGTTAGTGCAGTACACTTAGTAGTCATAGCTAAGGTTAGCATTACATTTATTCATAGTGGACATACTAGGGAAGTTTGAGAGCATAGCACGCCCTTCCTTCGTACAAAAGTCCTACTATGCCTATAAACGTGGTTTGAACTCCATAGGACTCAACAGGATTGTCACCCCCGCGATCTACCAAGCCCAGCCTATAGGGTGCATTCGCACCATGCTTATACGTTGTTTACCACTCACCCAACGATCAATTAGATGAGCGCTATACGAATCTATGAATAAGTATAATGTCAATCTAGCTATACTAAGCATATAACCACAATTGTCACACCCCAAAATTTTTAATTTTGGGTTGTGCTTAGAAAACACTAAATAAAATAAATGGCTTTAATATTTGGATAAAATCTCTCAAGTTTAGCTTAATTTAGTGTAAATTTAATTATAGGAAAATGTGAATTTTAAACTTTTCTGAACTAACTTAATGGGCTTGTTTGTTGATGTGGCATTTGCTTGTTGCATGATTTCGCATTGTGGGTGTGTGAAGTTTTTAGAACGTGTTAGAGTTAGTCGTTTAACTTTCCGGTACATCGCCGTCTTTTTCCTGTCATCAAAATTCCTTGTCGGAGCTTGAGCCCTCATATGGAGTTCCTCGAAGCCTTTTTCTTCCACTCTAAATCACTCAATTGAGTTCATCATTCATTGACTTATTTCTAAAAATCTTTCCGGAATTTATTATGGCTTTCTCCGGACATTTTTCCCATTTTTCCATGGGCATAATCTAATCTTTAGATTGCTCCTAAATATCTTTTCATGAGCTCCAATACTTTATTTAAGTTCCTCATGTCACAAAATGTCTTCAGGAATTTTTCCATAATTTTTAGAGCTTTCGGATTATTTTTTAGTGGGTAAAATAATAATTCTAGACCTTTCTAGAATTATTTTATTCACCAAATTAAATAATTCCGAAAATAATTAATCTTAGCTCTAAATCAACTTTGGCCAACGGATGGATGAACACGTAATTCTCTCCTTGATATGATAATACTCTTCCTATCTATTTTTTTTTCTTTTGCTCGGGTCCATATGCTTTGACGTGAGGATGATATAATCCATGAAGGAAATAAGCAGGCCAATGCTGTTTTCATCTCCTTTGTCACGTACGCCCGGAATACCGGCCCATCACGTACGTGTCCACGTCCATATCTAAAAACAGCCAGCTGCTGTATGCCGTCATTGCTTTCTTCGTCCACGAGCAAGCTATCGCCGGTGCCCGGTGCCCTAGTAGTCTAGTAGATGGCGCCGTCAGCAACGCCGCGCCGACTCGTCTCATCCCGGGCGGGCAGAGAGCCATGCCGCCACCAGTCAGGCAGAGCTGCAAGTCGTTCGTCTCGAGGCCCTGCGAAGGTGCACACGCTGTGCGGTCCCTGCTGCCGACATTGAAGATGAAGCCTCCTGATGCTACTATGTCTGGTCCAGAAGGGCAGGCCCAAGTCTGCCGTACCACGACGCCGATGGAGGAAATCACCACCATCAAGTCTCTGATGTCACTGCCGGCCATCGAAGCCGTGGATCGTTTCATCTGTCCAGATGGGTATTTCTAGTGCACCCATCTTCATCTCTCTCAGGTCTATGTTCCATGCCCTTAATTTTCACCATGCCAAATACCATCTGCCAGAGTTCAGAATCCGATCCTCTCTCTAATGGATGCAGCAACGCAACAGGAAGCATGTAACAAACCATGACGAAACAAGTGGTGTTGTGTTCATCTGCAGCTGTTGCACGTCCTTCACTGCCAAAGAAAATCAAGTCACCTCTTTTGTTTTCTGCTGCCTATTCTGGGAGCTGTCCTAGTCGCCATCATCAATTATCAGGAGGCAAACCGTCTATCGGTTAGTTCCCATCGTAAGTACTTACTCCGTTAGTTGGATCAATTTGTAACGAACGTGCTCTTCTTAGTAGCATTAATGTTTACCATGTCAAGTAATTGTGACTATCAAGTTGAATACTAGTTGGATTAATGTTTATACAATCAAGTTTTCTAAATTAAAAGCAACATAGGACAAAATCGATCTTTTATAATTAATTGTTGACTTGATTAATGTCAAGCTAAATATGCTTCACTATAATTTACTAAGGCTAAATAGGGTCATACAGAACTTCTTTAGATGCTCTCATATATTTATTTCTTTGCAAAATAATTCTTAAATATCTTAAATGATTAATGTTATGATATATATTTATTTATAAATAAAATATGATTAGCTTTAACCTGACTCTTGAAATTAAATATGTTTTAATTAATCTAAATTAGTATTACTCACATCGTAGTTCTTTATTAACATGTACCGAGCTTGTAGTTCTCTCTTTTTATAATATAAATCTTTTCGGTAGTTGTTTCTTTTAACCCTAGCACCTAGCTTTCTTTTTAGAACGTTGATTTGTCTTGTATGATGTACTCTCCTTAGTTGCTTTCAATTGTTTGGCTGTATGTTTGCCAATGCATGGTGATTGCTACGATTAGAATGTGAACCGTTTGCAAGCACTGAAGATCAGAAGGTGTTGACCATGAGCTGACGTCATCTGATAAAGTTTAAGCAAGTGATAAGGCAAGTATAGCTTGGGACCTCCTTGTTACCTATTCACTATATACACCATACTACATGTGCATGTGTCTTTGACTCTCTATTAAGGATGACTTAGTGTTGTTTATCAGATACCTTGATGACCTTGGAATATGTGCATATGGGTAGTATCTGCTAGTGCTGATTATAACCATGATCTTGTAACATGAATAATGGGTTATGCATAAACATTAAAAGATGAATTTGGTGACATGGAACAAAAAGGGTGGGAAGATCTCTGGTCTTTGCTAGATGTTCTTGACCCTCTATAAGGACTTATCCTTTGGTAAAAGCTGGGACAAATCGTACAGCTGTGAGGGCTATATGGCTCTGGCTCTAGTTGCTTAATGAACCTTTTCTAGCTTGTTAGCGGTTACCTTAAGTGGCGTAAGAATGGCTTACCGATTCGGGTATAGGACGACTTCTAGTCTCATGTTGAGCAGCCGAAAAGGTTTTTGCACCATCTGAAAAGGAGGGTTCCTATATCTACTTGCCGAGTGAATCTAATGGTCCTAACTTGTTAGACGAACCATTGAGTGGCTTTAAATATGATTTTCGGCGTCATGGACCTTACAAACCCATGCATTTGGAAATCATGACTCACCGTGAAAGTGTACACCTCTGCACAGAGTTTATTAATCTGGTATACTAGCCGTGCCCACGGATACGGGTGGCCCGAAAAACTGAGGGAATAGATGTTCACTGATGGATGATGATAATGAATGATGAGAATGATGATTCTATAATATGATATGTATTATTCTTTATTCTTGTTCAATTGATCATATGGTTGTGGGAATTGCTACTACCTTGTTGCTAATAATGCTATACATGTTAATCCTTTAAAAGCTAAATGCAGTAAACCAGTGTGAGCCTTTTGAGCCTCATGAACCCCATGTTATATTTGTTGAATACGACATGTACTTACGCGCTTGCCTTTACTTTTTATTACTTTGAAAAATCCCGGACAGGGTACCAGATGGCGGAGCTAGTCTATTTTGTGAGAAGTGCTAGACGTATGTACCCCCAGTCAACCGTCCCTGCTGTGAAGATGGAGCTTGAAGAAAAGATTAGCTACCGTTCCGTGTTACTCTGATGTAAGTGTTAAATATAAGTAAGTTTTCGCTATATAACACTGTTTTTGATACTCTCTACTTCTGTTTCTATATGTGTGGACTTACTGGGCACACATATGGTAAGCCTAGTTTTGTTTATTAAAACTGGGTGTTACAGAATGGTATCAGAGCAGTGTTAGCTGTAGGACGTATGCCTAGCTAGCACTGGTCGTTCTCTAAACACTAATTTGCTACAAAACTATTTTTCTATCTTCTTGGCTCCTGTATTTCTCATCCTTGTCATACTGTCCCCTCCTTGATAGTTTTTTGAGCTATTTCTTTTTATCTCCTTGATATATTATTTGAGTTGTTCTACTAAACTTTCTAAACTCATCTTGATCAATCATCGATAGCTTTTCATCATCTATAAACCACTTATTAGGATGCCCACCATTAATACGGAAGTACGTGTAGATTCGATGTTGTGATATGTGCTTGTTTTGCTCGGTGTGTTGTTTGTGTGCTGCCTCTATCTATGTGCTCAAAAGAAGGCCCAAAGATTAAGTTTCAAAGATAAGCAAAACTATTGTTAAGTGGGGTAGCATGCTGCCAACATCAAGTTTGGAATATCTCATGCGGCGAAGCACGATGAACGGAAGAATAATCTTTATCCATCTTATTATAAATTGGATATCATTTTCCATGTCTTTATCTCTCATCAATCTCAAATCAAAAAAAAGTGAAGACTTAAAGATTATTCTTATCTATCTCTTGTGTTTCCCTGAATCACATTTCTACCTTATCTTGTTTTCTTAGAGCAGTCTGTCTTCCTCAGCTTATACCTCTACTTTTGGACGCCTATAAAAATCAAGGAAAATTTCTGGCAACACTAGACTTCGACACCTTTCTCTAATCGCAAGAACCACCCTTATGGCTATTATGGATTGAGAGTTATGAAAATCACAAGGGGTCGCGTCTGTGCTGTCAGCAACCTGGACAGATTCTATTGTGCACTGTTTTTGACTGCCTTAACTGCAGAATCTGGAGTAGTGCTCTATAAGAAAATTGTAGAGGATTTCATAAGCTTTCCGACAGTATAAACTACATCTTTATTGGATTAAAATAATTAGAGTTATGGCTATTTTACTGTGCTGCTGTTTTTCTGCTCGCGAAGAATTGCAGGTTACTTATTCCTACTTATGCACATGAGTTTCTCTTGCATATCAAAAGGTCATTATGATGGATAACATACCCAGGAAAAGATGCAAGTTACTTTGGTGTCCCCTAGTTGATGTTTTCCTAAAGAGGTAGCCAAGTTAGAAAAATTGCAGCCTAGTTTTATCTATTAAAACTGGGTGTTACAACAATAGACAAGGAACAATATAACTATGAATATAAGTAGATAAGCATTCATCAATTCAATTGTCGCAATCATATAACTATACAATGAAAGAGAACAAAGGTGAGAGGAGGTAAGAACTATACCAAATCCAAGCTCTTGATGGCTCCGGAATCCAAGCCTTCGCTTGCCTCCCTCTAGTTCTAACTAGCTATCTAGGCCCGAGCTGAAGAGCTCTGATTAGGGTTTCTAGTTGATGATCGGACTTCGAATGAGGAACGAATGAATGCGCCTCCCCTCTGGGGGTCCTGCCCTCCTTTTATAGCCCTGGGCGATGATCATGAGCCATCGGATCAAACCGACCTTGACATGTTGCTGAGATTGAAACCCTAAGGCGGTGGACCAAACTGGGTGAAGTGGGCCGCCCGGTAGCCGAGCCCAGACCGGTCGGTCGGCCTGGTGGCCCCGGCCTTCGCTTCAGCGTGGTGCCTTCTGTCTCTTCTAGAATGTTCTGCGTTGCCGCGGTGTCCGATTTTTTCGATAAGCTCCCTGGGTTTACATCTTTTTTCGGTTTACACCTACGTAAAACAAAGTGAAATACCAAAACTCGTGGAATTACATCGGTGCAAATCCTATATCTACTTTGGTGATTGCTTTTGCATCTTTTTCATGGCTAGTTGATGGTAAGATTTGTACGATAACGACCGTCAACAACTCCCCAAGCTTAACCTTTGCTAGTCTCTTAGCAAAGAAAACTCAAAAAAAAGTTATTGTAAGATATCTATATATATATATATATATATATATATATATATATATATATGTTTAAGCATTGTAGCCATCTCGAGCAACTCTCTAGAAGTATACCCGCAGTCAGACAGAAATTCTCCTCCAAGTTATACAATAATTGAGCTGACTTTTAAACTTACTTATATTACCTTTGACTGTGGGGCTTATTAGCTCTTTCTTGGGTCTTGAGTACTTGACAGACAGAAAGATCCATCTAAGCACTATGCCTCAAGCTCTTCGATCAATTATCATTCTGGAGTTTTTAGAAGTTTTTAAATAAAACTCAGAGTTTTCTATGTATGACACTCTCAAGTCTCTGAATATATGTGGTATTTGTGGATTCTCACCAAGGCAGTGATAATGATTGCCTTTCTTTTCATCCTATAACTAAAGCTTATGTAGAGCCCATAGGTAAGGAGAAAACTGAAAGAGCAAACTTGCAATGCATATGTTGTAAAGTCAAACAATAGATCCATGGAGAAACAAGTCATACAGTCAAATCAAGATGTATAGATGGATGGATATGGTGGATATATGGTGGAACCTAATTCTACTCAGCTCCTTGAATGCCTATCTCTCTTTTGAACTTTGAAAACTGGCCAGAGGTTATGAGCTATCTTTCTTTTTTTCTCAGGGAGTCGGGCATCTAAGTACCCAATCCTTTCAGCACTTGGACGCTTGTCCGTTTTTCTTTTCTTCTCCCTATTTTTTTTAAATATCTTTTTGCATATCTCACAGCACTCCTTTTGGCATTGATAGGTTTGGAGAGATAGCAATAGGAACCTGGAGCATTTATTGGGTGGCTATCCTAGTGGAATTATTTTTGGTGTTCTCTCCCAGTATAGGAAAAAATATTTTTAGAATGGATGTAGGTTGAAGGGCATGTGGTTGCGCCTACTCCAGTGTAGAGTAGTGCATATGGAGGTGGATCTTGATTCAAGAGCATGACAAATCTCTCACTAGGGTCACAAAGGTTGACAAAAACTCAATGCATGACAAGCAGCATGTATGTGGAAGTTTAACTAGCCTATCTCATCATGTTTGGCTCTGGTGGGAATGTAAGCTTTGTCATATAGTAACTCATCATATTTTTGCATTTTTCAAAAGATAAATCTCCAGAACTCTACTGTCACTTAGAACAAGATAGATAGCAGCTCAGACTTTCTCAATCTCATCAATCAGGTAACTAGACTTAGTTCAAGTATATGCAACCCACAAGTTTCAGGTTTAGAGCAAATTCTCATGTCAAAACAGTTGGAGCTAAAACTTAGGAAAACTTTTGTCTCATCTCTAAGTATTTCAAAGGTGTTGTAACAGAGCAGCTTATCATCAATTCAAATCAACTCAAGAGCTTCCTTTTTATTGACTCTAGACACACATACATTTTTATTTGGTTTTTTATTTTTCAAGACTCATACTTATAAGACTCTAAAGACTCTAAAAAGTATGGACCTTCATGTACCCATATATTTTTAGTATTTTTAGGTTTTCTTATGATACTATGGTGAACCTTCATGTGCTCACATATTTTTGGTATTTTTCATTTTTTATGACTGACTCGATAATCGCGTAGGTACACTTACCTGGGTACCTAGGGGATGCCTTCCCCCAAGCTAGTTGTTGTCATGGTTGAGCATTGAAGCTAAGCAGTCCTCTCTATGGAGCTCATGCTTGCAAGAGCTGGTGTAGCCGGGAACCTTTATCTCATCCAACATGAAGTTGCTTCCTCACACAGTGGTTAGCTGTGTATAGGGAAAGTATACTTCGAGTGATGTAGATGATGATCCCTAGGTGGACTAGCTCTTAGAGTCATCCTGCAGCAAACATCTCATAAAGCACCAAAACTCGTGGAACGGATTAGGATAAACAGTTAGCGGTTAGCCGTTTCATAAACTGGTTGTTGTGAGAGGTTTTTAAAGGTTGTTACAGTGTATATAGTGCAGCAAGATGCTCAATAATTATTTTTTTAGATTTTTTTATTGAACAGAAAGGGAGTATGCATGCTAATTTTTATTTTATTTTTAGGCCACCACAGTGAACACTCCTTTAGCTTGCACTGCAGGGATGTCACATGGGGCGTTGAGGTTTTCCAAATATTTTTGTGATTTTCTATATAGATGATGAAAACTAACTATGAATTAAAAGTGCAGAAAAGTAAATAGATAACTAGCATTGTTACCTTGTGGCAAGGGTTCAGAGTTTAAAGTCCTCCGGACAAGACTTTTCGTCGTCGTCACTCCTGGGGTGCTTCATTAGATCCCGAGGATGGGGACCCTAACGCTGGACCTCCTAGTGATAATAACTCAGTTGAGGAGGTTACCTTTTCTTTCCATACCTTTGTAGGTTTGGGATGTTCCTTAGGTGCTGTAGATTCTTCTTTGATTGCCTTCTCCTCAACATTGCTCTTTTGAGAGTGATTCCTCCGGCGCTGACGTCTTCTCTTGGATAGGGTGAAAGCTACTAATCCGGGAGAGTTATAATCTTTAAATTAACAGTGTACCTTGTCTTCTGGGAATTGAAAGTGGACTTGGCCCGATCTATTATAGATGATGGCGTTGGTGGTGCTGAGGAACGGCCTCCCAAGGATGATGGGTGTCTCATCTTCTTCTCCCATGTCCAATATCATGAAGTTGGTCGGAATGTAGTGGGTGTGAATTTTGACCATGATGTCCCTTGCTACTCCCTTTGGAAATCTCATTGTGTTGTCCACCAGCTGCAGCTGCATATAGGTAGGGTATAGAGATGTATTGAATAGTAAATCATATACCTTTTTGGACATGATGTTGATAGCTGATCCGGTGTCGCAGAAAGCGATATAGAAGGAGCACTGTTCAATAGTGCAATCAATAGCCGGCATGCCTGGATCCTCTCTCTTAGTTAGGAATGGTGAAGCTAAGAGGTGGTCATGCTTATACTCAACAGCCTTGACTACTTGCATTTGCTTTCTCACTTGCCTCCTACTCTTGTTCTTTCTCTTCCCATTTGAATTCTTCTTCTTGGTTTCTTCAATTGTTGGCTTGACTGGGAAGTAAGCTCCTCTTGGATCTACAGGAGCTTCAAGGGTCTTGTTCTTGAAACTGAACTTCTCTTTATTGCCCTTGATGGTGAAACAAATTTTTGCACTATCCGTATAGATGACAGCCTTTGCAGTACTCAGGAATGGTCGGCCAAGAATGATTGGGCTTTTAGGATCTCTGCCGGTATCCAGGACTACAAAGTCTACAGGGATATATGATCTCCCGATTCGTATACACACGTCATCCAAGATTTCTTCAGGGTGCTTAACCGTCTGGTCTACGAGCTGCAAACACATATTCATGTACAACAAAGATGCCTATGGAAAGACTTGGTCGAGGATTACCTTAGGCATGATGTTGACACTGGCGCCTAGATCGCAGACAACTTCAGGGAAGTCATGCTGCCCAATAGAGATGGGGATCACAGGTCTCCTTGGATCTCCTCTCTTGGGTGCCATGGACTCATCCTTCCGTCCTGATGAAGCTTCAAGTAACCTATATATACATCAACAAGGTTCGCGGTCTCGCGCTCTAGAGGTTGCCCTGGAATCTTACCTTCATTGGTCATGGAACAGCGGCCGCCAGCTGTAGTTGTTGTTCTATCATTTTGTTAAAGCTAAGCTGGTTCTTAATAACAGAGGTAAAGCTAACCATTTTAGTGTTTATGTTTTCTAGCATTTTATCATTGGATGCTACCTTCCTAGAAAAAGTCTCCACAATTTTATTTTGGTTGGAGATCACTTCTCTCAAAGGCAATTGAGCACAGCTATTGTAATTAGTGCCTTAAAAGTTACCTGAGAAATTACCTTGGTAGTTGGGCCTTTGCTGATTCCATCCTTGATTTTGAGGACGATAGTTGTTGTTGGTGTTGTTGTTGATGAAGTTCACATCCTCACGGGTCTCAAGGCAGTTGTTGCCTGAGTGTCCCATATTGCCACACACTTCATAAGTCATGCATGAATCACAGATGCGTAAGACGTCTTGTTTCTGGCTGGCCTTCTCTTCCAGCTTCTTTATGAGCAGATCTATCTTGGCAGATAGCATGTCTACCTCCTTGAGCTGGTGCATTCCTCCACTCCTCTTCGGGTTGTTTGGCGCTCTTCACTTTAATCTTGATTGGAGGCCATCTTCTCTATAAGAGCAGTAGCTTGTGGCATGGTCAGTTGAAGGGTCGAGTTGGCGGACTAGAGGGGGGTGAATAGTCCTTTCTAAAATCTAATCGCAGCGGACGACCGAATAAAATGCGGAATTAAAACTATCGGTCTAATCAAGACTTCACCCCTCTATCTATGATCAAGCACCTTACAAAATAGTCCTAGGTTGAACCACTAAGGTGCAAGGCTAGATAGTGCTCGCCTATCCAATACTAGGTTGCAAGGTCACACAAACCTAAGCAACTAGTACTCAATCAAATCGGGGAGCACCTACACATACTAGTGAGTAAAGCGCACAAAGCCTAAGCACACGAGTAGTTCTCACTAGCACGGCTACACAAGCCTAACTAGTGAGCTCACTTGCTTAGCTACACAAACTAAGCAAAGTGACTAGCAAGGCTACACAAGCCAACTAGCCATGCAATCGCTACTTCTATGCTACACAAGCTAAGAAGGTAATTAGAAAGCTACACAAGCAAACTAGCTACACAAGAGCAACACTACTCACTAGCACAAGTAATGAATCAAGTAAAGACAAGTCTAGTGATCGAAGACTTTGCAAACCGACGAGAAGAGTAGACAAGTTGACACGTCGATTTTTTACCGAGGTTCACTTGGTTGCCACCAAGCTAGTCCTCGTTGAGACAAGCTCCAAGGTTGTCGCCGGTCCTCTTGCTAGCGGTGACCCTCAAGTCACACTCTCCCACCGGAGTTCTCACCACGAGCTCTAGCACTTGACCGCGTCGAACCACTTGTCGCTTTCGTGTCTCCCTTTTTACTAGAGTTGCTCTTCGCGATCTCCCGCAGGGTGAGCACACAATCGCCCTCACAATGTCACTCCACGTGACTAGCAATCGGAGCACCGCTCAATCTCCGAGCGTGCTACAACGATGCCCACTAGCCTCCAAGCCGTCTTGGAGGTGGCAACCTCCAAGAGTAATAAGCACCACTGGCTTGCAACTCTCTCACCTAGTGCCATACCTTGCAATCTCTCAATGCAACGCACTAGAATAACTAGCTCACCCTTGGATGTAATCACTACAAGCTCTAGTGAGTTAGAAGGCTCTCAAGCACCACCAAGCAAGGACACAAAGTCCCCAATGTGCTCAACAGCCAGCCAAAGCCGGCCAAGGCAACTACTTATAGTCCCAAGGGCTAAAGAGCCGTTGCCACGAAACCCAGTCAGCCGGTGCTGACGGGCCCAGCGCCTGAAAGCGACCGAACGCGTCCCGTCGCGGCGTCCGTCGCCCGGCGCCACGTGTCCTCTTTCAAACTAGCCATTGGCGCCATAGCGGCTAACTTCAGCGCCGCCACGCCACCTTGACCGGACGCGTCCCCGTCCACCCGTCGGGCCTTGCGGCGCCCGGCGTCGGTCACAACTTCGAAGAAACTCCAGCGGTTTTTCCTGACCGGATCGCGTCCGATCGATCTTGGCCGAACTCCCCGGCGTCCGGTCCACCTCGGCTCGCTGCGCCCCCAGCCTCTCCGTCGGCCGGACGTGGCACCGGAGCGTCCGGTCCCACGGCGTCCGGTAACCACCGAAATCACCCCGGACGCCACACTTTGCCGGACGCGTCCGGTCCCTGGACCTGGCGTCGGTCGAGAGTTTCTCGGCGAGAAACACTCCGACGACTTCGCCTCCAATTCCGGCCTCCGACGCAATGGAAAATGAACACTTCACTTCCACAAAAGCACCGATCCCAAACCCTTCTCAACCCGGCAAACTCCATCTCCTTTGCAAATGTGCCAACACCACCAAGTGTACATTACCATCTGTAAGTGTGTTAGCATTTTCACAAACATTTTTCAAAGGGTTTTCACTCCTTCTCACATCGCCACTCGATCCTAGCAACACGATGCAAAGTTAGATCGCTCAAGTGGCACTAGATGACCGATATGCAAACAAGTTTGCCCCTCTTGATAGTACAGCCATCTATCCTAAACCCGGTCATCAACTTCTCTACACACCTATGACCGGTGAAATGGAAACGCCTTAGGTTATACCTTTGCCTTGCGCTTTCCATTGCATCTTCTCCAATGCCGATGCAACACATGCACCGACCGCTCCACATGAATGATATGATTCACTTCATATCATCACATGGCCTTTGGTCCATCGATCTTGACCTCACTTGCTCTTCACCATCGCTTCGGTCCTTCGGGCGCCAAGTCTTTGCTCAAGCCTCCCGACACTCGGTACCAACGGCTTCAAAGCCCCCAACTTGCCCTTCACCTTCGCAACCGGTCCATCAAGCCAAGTCTTGTCTCGATCTTCACCTCTAGCCACATGACTCCATGTCATGTATCATGCATTAAGCTCCTTCATCACCTGTGGACTAATTCTCTGCATATCTCACATAAACACAATTAGTCCACCTAGGTTGTCACTCAATTACCAAAACCAAACAAGGACCTTTCAATCTCCCCCTTTTTGGTAATTGATGACAACTCTACAAAGATATGAAATTTAAGCATTTTGGGATTTTATGCCACTTATCCAACATTTAAGATTTATGTCTATGGTTTGGATAAGTACCATAAAATCAACTTGGTAGTGTTAACTCCCCCTACATGTGTGCTCAAATGGTTTGGTTTCAAGCTTGCACACATACATGAATATGAAATTTGTGGGAGTGTTACCATTACTAAGTGATGCTAAGGTATACAAGATAGAGAATTAACCTTTGTAGCGTGTATACCATATTTTCAAAATCCTTAGCATCAATCTTTGCTAGAAACAAGTGAAACTAGATACCATGTGAGATCAACATTATAATCAAGGTTCTAGTTACTACTTGCTATACTAAGACTAGGCTCTAGATACCACAAAATATCAATCATCATCCAAGTCTTAGTTCTAGCAAACACTTGCACACAAGCATGTAGAAATGTAAGACAAATACAACGCAAGCAAGCAAATGTAATGCACAATCAAATGCACCAAACATGCATTCATGAGCTTGCTCCCCCTACTTGTGTGCCTCTCTTGTCCAAGAATTTTGATCCCCATGCATTCTTCAATCTTGCTCCCTCTTGGTCATATCCATATCTAATTTGTGTCTTTGTCCTCAAACTTCTCCCCGTATGGTATGCACATATCTTTGTTCTAAAACTTCTCCCCCTTTGTCATCAATTTCCATAAAGGGTGTGGTTCTTCTTAACAAAGGGTTGCACCTAGGGTGTTGATGTTGACATTTGAATCTTGTATTTTTGATGGACACCTTCATTTGATGTTGGAGTACTACTTGGAATTGAAGATAATCTCTTGACCAATTTAGGATGACACCACTTATAGAAACTCTCTTGTTGTAGTAGGGTCACCCACTTGATTAACTTGACCTCTTGAGGGTAGCTTTGCTTGAATTTGATCACCTAAGGTTGAGGGTCACTTGAAGTATAGGATATCACTTGAAAGCTTAATCTAGACACCACTTGTATACCACTTGTATAAATAATGAGTCTAGATACCACTTGTAAAAATTGAACTTGATATCCATTTATATTGTTGTCTTCTACTTCTTGAACTTGAATTGTTTTCATGAGCTTCTTTCTCTTTTAGTTCAAACTAGCAAACTTGCATAAGTGATCTAACTCGGTTTGAACCAATGACAAGCTTCTTCACACATCTTTTAATGGTTATCTTGTCAATGTTGAATTAGATCCTTTCTTGTTCATCTAGCTAGATCAAATACTTAGGTTCACATGCTCATGAACAAGTTATACTTAGCCACTAGATCATACAAAGCATAGAAGCAATAGTGGCATGATATGAACTTAAAATCATTTGATTTTCATGAATGCTCACTAGATATGTCTATATGCACTAAACAAGTCCTTAGCAAATATGAATGCATATGACAACCAATTTCACCTTTGCTTTGTTGGAGTAGAGGATAGTCATTATATTCCAAATAAGCCGCAAAAGGCGATGTGAAATCCATTTTGAAAGCTTGGTGAAGAACAATTATCAATAATGAGATCCATACTTCACCCATATGAATTTGGAAACACTAATGATCATGCACTCTCTTGTTGTGGTTGGCTTGCTTTTTCTTTTGATCTTTGCTTGCAAGAGATAACTATGGTTGATATTCACTTGTAGATAAGCAATATGTGCCAATTGTGAATACCGCTTGCTCTTGTTTTGGGTGTTACTTGCATTTCATGATCAACCCTTTTGATTTGCATCAACTAAGCATCTCAAATGTCCTTTAGATCACCACTTCTATGTTAGCCTTCCAAGCCACGCTTGGTTAACCTACAAAAGGCGGCAAGCCCCTACTCAAGGGAGAAGTGACTTCTCTCCAAAGAACAATCTTGATACCTACTTGAATTTGCCTTTGATTGATTGATCCGTAGACTTGTCATGATGAATAACATTGAAATCTTCTTTAAGTCCTTTTCTTTCTACTTGTTTAAGTTCTTTTCTTTCTATCATGTGATCTCCAATCATCACTAGAACTTAAACTTCATCTTTATCTTGTGCTTGGTCTTGATCTTCCAATTTGAGTACCAATGTGTGTCAAATACACCTTCTCAATCAAATGCCTTGTACCCATTGCTTGTCATGCTTCTAGATCAATCTAAAACCAAACATAGGTCCCCCAACTACTTGTAAACATGATTCCAACTTGAGGGCCTTTCAATTGAAATGACTCTTGATTAATCCAATGTTTGTCACTTCTCTGGCAGATTCTGTACTTTTCAAAGAATATATCATATCTCTTAATGTACAGCTCCAATGACTATGAAATTTGGTGGAGATGTGCTCCACTAAGTCATCTATCACCCATAAAAATTTGAGCTTCATTGGACTTCTAGATTTCTACTAGATTTCAAATCTTTCTTAGTGGGTACATGCTGAAAACTGCTGCACTATAGCTGACAAGATCTACTCCAAAGCCAAAGCATTTCTTGTCCAATTCTCATAAAATTTGATCAGCAAAAACTATCATAAGTGTAGAGCATGCACACCAATTTTCAAGCCAATCCAAATAGATTTGATTCATCAAACTTAGACTTGATCTCAGCTAGCTCAGATTTTCAATTATGTACACTTTTGCAATACTTGAGCTAAACTTCAATAAATATGAATCAAACTTGAAATCAACTTGTTTGAACACCCTCACAAGACAAATATCCATTCAAACCACTCACTAAGTGAAGTCTCATGAACATATTCAACCAAACTAATCCAAACTTGATTACTAAGCACGAAATTCATTCAATCATCTTATATCAAGCAACATATGCATATATATCCAATTCGATCATCTCATATGCACCCAAATGAATGTGATCAACAAGAGATATACCTTGTGATGCTCATGATCATCCACTAGCAAGCTTCAACTCAATTATTTTCAAGCCATCAAATAAACCAATTGAATCACCACAACTTGAATATTGCACTTGTATGTTGTAGCACTTGGACTTCACTTGATTTGACTTGGCATTGGGATAAAATAGCACTAGGCTTCAATACTTGACTCAATCAATCAATGATCATTACGAATACCAATTGAATCAAGCCTCCAATGCCAATGGTACCTACAAACAATCATCCACCTTTTGATGGTACCCAAACTTGTTTGGGTCCTCTCAAATTAGGAGCAACATACTTAGGCATAGCCTTAGTATGAGTAGCGGGATGTTTTGCAATAGCAACCAATGAGGTACCATTGTCATCCTTCCTAAGCACATTAGCATCATTAATTGAAATAGGCTTAGGTTTCTCACCTAGGGGACATGAATGAGCCATGTGTCTCCTTTCCCGGCATGAGTAGCACTTCTTCTTTGCTAGAGCCTTTTCTTCCTTGCTCATGTTGTGCTTCTCATTGCCTTGCCTCTCATGGGTTGCTTGAGCCTTCTTCTCAAGCTTGTTGGGGCACTTCGAGGCAAAGTGACCCATATCCTTGCACTCAAAGCACTTGATGTGAGCATAGACTTTCTTCTCTTGATTCTTGCTCATCATCTTGGCATCTTGAGTTGGAGTTGGATGCCTTCTTGCTTGTCCACCCCTTCTTGTTCTCTTCTTTATCTTCAAGTCACCACTATCTTCATGGTTGATCTTGACTTGAGCTTGGGGCTTCTCAACTTGTGGCTTTGGTTGAGGCTTCTCTTGTTGCTTCACCAATTGCTTGGTTAGGCACATTGAGGTGAGATGACCCCAAGTGCGGCACTTGAAGCACTTGACATGCTTGAGCCTCTCCTCTTCCTTTTTCAACTTGAGCTTCTCCTTGTTTGGGCAAGCATTTGCTAAGTGTCCCGCTTCTTGGCATGTGAAGCACAAGAAGTGAGAGAGCTTCTTTTCTTCTAGCTTCTTCATTTCTCTTTCAAACTTCCTCTTGCCCCATCTCTTGCCTTGGGTCTTGCTCTTGTTGAAGTGGATGTCACTCTTGTCATCTTGGCTTCTCGGTTTATTGATGTTCTTCTTATTGAATCCAAGACCACTCATGTCACCATAGCTTCTTTGAGTCTTCAACATGTGCTCAAAGGTGACTTGGGAGTTGTAGCACCTCTCTAACTTATTGCTCAACTTCTTCACTTGATCATTTAGCTCATTGTTCTCCTTCAAAAGGTTAGTCCCACAAGACATAGAAGTAGAACAAACATCTATATGTGAAGAACATGGCATAGCTAATAAATCATCACAAGAGGTGGATACATTCTTCTTGCCTACATCACATGGGTTAGAAGCAATATGTGATTGATTATTTGACCCAAATGATGAGCTCTCACTAGTTTTAGTTTCTTCATTGGAAAGCTTCTTAGTGAGAAATGCATGGTCTTGTACCAAATTATCATGAGTAACACTAAGCTCCTCATGATGCAATTTAAGCTCCTCATGTGAACAAGTAGTAATATAAAGTAGATGCTTTTGTTGTTCACATGCGGTCTTTAGAAATGAGTTTTTATTTTGTAATTTCTTTGTTTTAGCCATCTCATTTTCTAAAGCCTTGGTGAGTCTACATACAAGCTCAAAACTTGGATCATCACAATCAACAACCACCTTAGCAATTGATACTTTTGTGTCACCATGTGACATGAAGCAATGTGGTGTTGTCGGTGAGCTTGTGGAGACATCACTCTCATAGCCATCATCACCATCAAGTGTGCTTGGGGTAGAATCATCACTTGCATCACTTGTGGCATCATCATCCTTGTCAAGTGAACTTAAGGTAGCATTATCATCATCATCAGTTGACCATGAGGTGGAGCAATCTTCCACAACCACCAAGTTGTGAAGATGCTCAACATCCTCATGTACCTCCTCCTTGTGATCATCCTCCACCTTGAATTTGCCATCATCCTTGTGGAGTTGTCACCATAGAGGGCTTGGAGTGCCTCCCATACACCATGAGCACTCTCGATGTCCCACACGCGCCTGTAAACATCTTCATGCAAAGCACATGTTAAATAGTAAAGGGCGCATAAATCAAATTGTAAGCAATCCTCTTGAGCTTTGGTTAGATTGCTCTTATCCAAGGCATCTTGAGCAAAGCCTACAACAATGATCCACCACGCCTTAGTAACTTTTGCACGCAAATGATCAAGCATATGGTGTTTCCACCGTGAAAAGTTTGTGCCATAAAAAATGTGCGTGCGGCAATCATCATCTAACCAACTAGTCGCCATCCTCTCTGGTCGATGAAGACCACAAATGAGAGACCGGGCTCTGATACCACGTGAAGGGTCGAGATGGCGGACTAGAGGGGGGTGAATAATCCTTTTTAAAATCTAATCACAGCGGATGACCGAATAAAATGCGGAATTAAAACTATCGGTCTAATCAAGACTTCACCCCTCTATCTATGATCAAGCACCTTACAAAATAGTCCTAGGTTGAACCACTAAGGTGCAAGGCTAGATAGTGCTCGCCTATCCAATACTAAGTTGCAAGGTCACACAAACCTAAGCAACTAGTACTCAATCAAATCGGGGAGCACCTACACATACTTGTGAGCAAAGCGCACAAAGCCTAAGCACACTAGTAGTTCTTACTAGCACGGCTACACAAGCCTAACTAGTGAGCTCACTTGCTTAGCTACACAAACTAAGCAAAGTGACTAACAAGGCTACACAAGCCAACTAGCCACGCAATCGCTACTTCTACGCTACACAAGCTAAGAAGGTAACTAGAAAGCTACACAAGCAAACTAGCTACACAAGAGCAACACTACTCACTAGCACAAGTAATGATTCAAGTAAAGACAAACTAGTGATCAGAGACTTTGCAAACCGACGAGAAGAGTAGACAAGTTGACACGTCGATTTTTTACCGAGGTTCACTTGGTTGCCACCAAGCTAGTCCTCGTTGAGACAAGCTCCAAGGTTGTCGCCGGTCCTCTTGCTAGCGGTGACCCTCAAGTCACGCTCTCCCACCGGAGTGCTCACCACGAGCTCTCGCACTTGACCGCATCGAACCACTTGTCGTTCTTCGTGTCTCCCTTTTTACTAGAGTTGCTCTTCGCGATCTCCCGCGGGGTGAGCACAATCCCCCTCACAATGTCACTCCACGTGAC
This sequence comes from Chrysopogon serrulatus, assembly GCA_015844335.1. Classification (NCBI taxonomy): domain Eukaryota; kingdom Viridiplantae; phylum Streptophyta; class Magnoliopsida; order Poales; family Poaceae; genus Chrysopogon; species Chrysopogon serrulatus. Next base: position 72,919 of record JADLZL010001946.1, on the reverse strand, counting down.
TAGCAATCGGAGCACCACTCAATCTCCGAGCGTGCTACAACGATGCCCACCAGCCTCCAAGCCGTCTAGGAGGTGGCAACCTCCAAGAGTAATAAGCACCACCGGCTTGCAACTCTCTCACCTAGTGCCACACCTTGCAATCTCTCAATGCAACGCACTAGAATAACTAGCTCACTCTTGGATGTAATCACTACAAGCCTAGTGAGTTAGAGGGCTCTCAAGCACCACGAAGCACGGACACAAAGTCCCCAATGTGCTCAACGGCCCGGCCAAAAGCCGGCCAAGGCAACTACTTATAGCCCCAAGGGCTAAAGAGCCGTTACCACGAAACCGATCGGCGATCTTGGACGGGGACCTTGCACCAAGTGACGGCCGGGCCGGTCGTCCGCGTCGCGGCGTCGGTCGCGGCGCGATACCACGTGTCCTCGCTTTTCAAACTAGCCGTTGGCGCCAGCGGCTAACTTCGCCTTGCAGCGCCACGCCACCTTGACCGGGCCGCGTCCCGTCCACCGACCGGGCCTTGCGGCGCCCGGCGTCCGGTCACAACTTCGAGAGCTCCAAAAAGCGGTTTTTTCTTGGCCGGGGCCGCGTCCGTCGATGTCTTGACCGGACTCCCCCGGCGTCCGGTCCACCTCAGCTCGCCTGCGCCTAGCCTCTGCACGCCGACCGGACGCGGCACCAGAGCATCCGGTCCCACGGCGTCCGGTGACCACCGAAATCACCCCGGAGGCGCACACTTGACCGGACGCGTCCGGTCCCTCCTAGACCAGCGTTCGGTCGAGTGTTTCTCAGCGAGAAACACTCCGACGACTTCGCCTCCAATTCCGGCCTCCGGCGCAATGGAAAATGAACACTTCACTCCCACAAAAGCGTCGAATGTGCCAACTCCATCTCCTTTGCAAATGTGCCAACACCACCAAGTGTACATTACCATGTGCAAGTATGTTAGCATTTTCACAAATATTTTTCAAAGGGTTTTCACTCCTCACATCGCCACTCGATCCTAGCAACACGATGCAAAGTTAGATCGCTCAAGTGGCACTAGTTGACCGATATGCAAACAAGTTTGCCCCTCTTGATAGTACAGCCATCTATCCTAAACTCGGTCATCAACTTCTCTACACACCTATGACCGGTGAAATAGAAACGCCATAGGTTATACCTTTGCCTTGCGCTTTCCATTCCATCTCCTCCAATGCCGATGCAACACATGCACCGACCGCTCCACATGAATGATATGATTCACTTCATATCATCACATGGCCTTTGGTCCATCGATCTTGACCTCACTTGCTCTTCACCATCGCTTCGGTCCTTCGGCGCCAAGTCTTTGCTCAAGCCTCCCGACACTCGGTACCAACGGCTTCAAAGCCCCCAACTTGCCCTTCACCTTCGCAACCGGTCCATCAAGCCAAGTCTTGTCTCGATCTTCACCTCTAGCCACATGACTCCATGTCATGTATCATGAATTAAGCTCCTTCATCACCTGTGGACTAATTCTCTGCATATCTCACATAAACACAATTAGTCCACCTAGGTTGTCACTTAATTACCAAAACCAAACAAGGACCTTTCATCAGTGACATAAATGCACCTCCAGCAGCAGCATCCACATTGTTACGGGTGCTGTTGGTGAGCCCATGATAGAGAGTCTGCATGAGGAGCCAATTCTCCATCTCATGATGAGGACATTCTGATATATAATCTTGAAAGCGTTCCCATGCCTCTGGGACTGACTCGTCATGTTGTTGCTGGAAACTTAAAATGTTTCCCCTTAGGGCACTTGTCTTACCCATAGGAAAGAACCTTGACAGAAAAGCTGTTGAGCACTTGTCCCAAGTTGTATGATTGTCTTTGTTGGCGTAGAACCACTGCTTTGCCTTTCCCAATAGTGAGAATGGGAATAGACGCAGCAGGGTGGTGTCTCTTGGTACATCCTTCATCTTCAAAGTGCTGCAAATCTCCAGAAAATGTTGGAGATGAGCACTTGCATCTTCATGTGCTTTTTCACAGAACAAGTTGGCTTGCACCATGGTGATAAGAGCTGGTTGGAGCTTGAATCCATTCTCCCCAACTTCGACGTTAGGTCCAGTGCGGATGTTGTTGGTGCTTAGAGCAGAGAACTCACGCAGTAACTTATCAGCCATTTCCTTGAAAGCTGGTGCTAAGTTGCCTTCTTGTTGCTCTTCTTCTTCACTTATAGGAGCTTGCTCCTCCAAAGAATGAACCTCAGCACTGGGTGTCTTTGATGGAGATTCAAAGATATCTCTCACTTGCTGGAACTTCCTTCTTTGAAAGAGTTTCTCTAGATTTTCAACGTAGTTATCTGGCAGATCAAAACCACTCATTTATTACCCTGCATAAGATATCACAAAGATAGAAAGCACAAGGGTAAGCCTGCATTGAGTAGGGGTCTTTGGTTTCCTCTATCTCATTAATTTGTTAGGTCTATCACTATTCCTTTTTATATTCGCCAATTGCCTTTCCCGGCAACGGCGCCAAAAATACTTGTTGACACCTCTTAATGTTATCTCTAGCAACGGCGCTAAAAATGCTTGTAGGCAGAGCATTGCTACTAAAATGCCAAGTTGTCATCCCCAGCATAACACCAAGAGATATGGAATTAAATCATGCCACCATTTAAAATATAGAAATAGTATCCATAAGCGCCTACGATCAAATACCATTGTAGCATTTTACCCGGAGTATTTCCAGATTGTCAATTATATTTTCCTAAAGGAAGGTCTACATGGCACTAGTGTAAAGGTAGCATGATAACCTAGAGTGTAATGGATAGGCATAACCATATCCTCACTACTCAATGCAGGGGTAAGTCACAAGATAAATGATAAAGATAAGTATAAATCATCAGCATAAACAGATAGAGACTCCTAGCTATATCATTAGGGTTACTAGCAGAACATCAAGAGATATTTCTAGGTTATTTCTAGCTACATGTCAATGCATATTATGGTTAGTGCAGTACACTTAGTAGTCATAGCTAAGGTTAGCATTACATCTATTCATGGTGGACATACTACGGAAGTTTGAGAACATAGCATGCCCTTCTTTAGGACTCAACAGGATTATCACACCCGCGATCTACCAAGCCCGGCCTATAGGGTGCATTCGCAGGTAAACAATGTATAAGCACCATGCTTACACAATATTTACCACTCACCCAACGATCAATTAGGTGAGCGCTATACAAACCTATGAATAAGTATAATGTCAATCTAGCTATATTAAACATATAATCACAATAGACAAAGAACAATATAACTATGAATACAAGTAGATAAGTATTCATCAATTCAATTGTAGCAATCATATAACTATACAATGAAAGAGAACAAAGGTGAGAGGAGGTAAGAACTATACCAAATCCAAGCTCTTTATGGCTCCAGAATCCAAGCCTTCGCTTGTCTCCCTCTAGTTCTAACTAGCTATCTAGGCCCTAGCTAAGGAGCCTTGATTAGGGTTTCTGGCTGATGATCGGACTTCGAATGAGGAATGAATGAATGTGCCTCCCCCTTGGGGGGTCCTGCTCTCCTTTTATAGCCCTGGGCGATGATCGTGAGCCATCGGATCAAACTGACCTTGACATATGGCTGAGATTGAAACCCTAAGGTGGTGGAGCAAACTGGGTGAAGCGGGCCGCCAGCGGAGCCAGGCCCAGACTGGCCGGTCCTTCGCTTCGGCATGGTGCCTTCTGGTCTCTTCTAGAATGTTCCTGCATTGCCGCGGTGTTCGATTTCCCATTCTATGTTCCGATAAGCTCCTGGGTTTGCATCTTTTCCAGTTTACACCTGCAGAAACAGTGAAACACCAAAACTCATGGAATTTTATCAGTGCAAACCCTATATCTACTTTGGTGATTGCTTTTGCATCCTGTTCATGGCTAGTTGACGGTAAGATTTGTACGATAACGGCCGTCAACATAGCCGCAACAATAGAGGGGTTAGGGAAAATGCTCCTCTGCTTCACTTCCTTCGAGCTGGTGGGAGAGAGAGAGAGGAGGGGAGGCATTTGTACCACGTTATATCACCGGCGGTTTGTTTCTCAAACCGCCAGTGATCAACATTGGTCACTGCCGGCAGTTATCAAACCGCCAGTGATATAGAACAATCAGTAGCGGTTTGAGTTTAGAACCGCCACTGAAGCTTCTCTGGTGGTTTCAGACTATAACCACCACTGAAACCTACCTTCACTGGCGGTTTATGGCCTCCCCGGCCACCCCAGCCAATCATTGAAACTTCAAACCGCCAGTGAAGATCATCAGTAGCGGTTGGTTGATGACCGCCACTGATAGGCCGCCAGTGAAGGCCAAATCTGGCGTATTGAGTGTTGGCATGTAGCTCCCATGACACCCTACATGATTAGTAAAGCCTTTAGTACTAAATAGGTAATCATTAACTTAAGTTAATGGAAAACAATGGATGATCAGTGTAGAAAAGAACTAAAAGATGCATGTGAACAAAAAGCAAAATTGTTGACTAAAGCAAGATGATCTAGAAGTCCTTGGTCAATTTTTTTTGAAGAAAGTCCTTGGTGAATTCAATCTTAAGTAATGACAATTAAAACCCTAACTCCAAAATTGACAACATTCAATCTCCAACTATGTAAAGACTTTATGAAAATCTTATGCCAAAATAATACTATATCACACATGCATTGGAAACCAAACCTATAGGTTCCTGAATATGATGATATGGTCACACTTTAAATGAAGGACTTTTAGCCTACTTATATTAAGGCCACCGCTTTAGCTTAGAGTAAAGGCTAATAATATACACTACTCCATAAATTATTTTGCGAGGCACTGTGTTTTTATTTTGCTGGCAAGCCCATGGTTGAGTGCCCGCTCGCGTTAGTTGTTAACGGAAGATGTCTCTTTAAGGGCTTATTTGGGTTCTTCTAGATTATAGAAGCCAGCCTTCTAGAATCTACCGAGTTCCCAACCAACTATAGCTTTTGTATAGCTTTTACAAACAAGAGCACCCCAATTCCACAATCTAGGAAGCTGAGCTAGGATAGATTTATTTTTAAAATAATAATTTAAAATAATCTTTCAAATTATTATTTTAAAAATTATCTATCCTAATTCCTTTTTCAACTTCTAGAAAGACAATCCCGTCCCTCACTTGTTTCTCTCTCCACTATGTTAAAAAACAAAGAATGAGGGCATTGTGGAAACTTTGCTCTATAAAGCAACCTATCTCAACTTTTACAAGCAATGAATCCAAACAACCTACCAATTCAACTTCTATAATCCAGATTTTAGCGATCTAGCTTTTTACAAGCTAGCTTTCACAATTTATTGAACTAATCCTATTGATTAAGCATGTATGAGCTTAAAGAAAGAATGGTCCAACCAAGTGATGGAGCTAGATGGAGATCATGGTGGTGGATGGAGAGGTCCCCAAGATGGTGATCAAGGGCTCCAAGCTTGAAAAGGAAGAAAGAGAAAAACACAATGGGCCTAAGGCAAAGGTATAAATAATAAGAGCCATTTTGTTTTGTCACTCAAGACAACTTAAGGGTGTGCATGGGTTTAGGATAGATAGTCATATTATGAAGAGGGGAAATTCATGGTAAATACGGTTATCAAGTGCCACTATGTGAAGTCAATACCAACATATGCATTAGGACCTAGTGTACTAACATAAACCCCTAGAAAATACTAACACACATGCACAAATGTTGCGACCCTTTGGAGTTGGCACATGAGTGCAAGAGTTTGAGGTGTTTGGATTCTTCTTCCTTGTACTAGCTTACGAGGTAGGATTTAGCGAAGATTGCAGTGACCTGACACTGGTCCTATAGAGACCGACATGTCCGGTGCCTTACCCTAGGGTCGAGCAGGTTTTCTGCTTCAACCGAACACTGGAGAAAAGTGTGGACCAGATGCGCCGTTGCCAACACGCCACGTCTGGACCCTATGATGTGGCCAGGTCGAGTAGAGGCTAAAGACGTGAAAGTCCCCAGTTTGGTTTTGCCTAATTGATGAAACCTAGGACTAACCCTATTGCTAAGTATGTAGCATTGGAGAAAGAGAAGGTCCAAGTGCCAAGTGGTGGAGTGATGATCAAGGTGATGATTGGTGTTGATGCCATAATTGATTAAGTGCCACCCTTGGGGAAGAAGAAAGAAGAGAGAAGAGAAGACGGAATGGAAAGCGAGAGACAAAGGTATAAACTAGGGTTTTTTTATTTCACCAGTCATAGGAGTGTAGAGAAGTTGATGGCTGGACTTAGAATAGATAACCGTACTATTAAAAGAGGTGATCTCACGGTGAAAATAGTTGTCAAAGTGCCACTGTGTGATTTATTACTCACATTTGCATTAGAACTCGTGTGCTAACAAATCCTTGCAAAATTCATTTGAAAATGGTAACACATGTGCACAAGTAGAGAGACACTTTGGTGTTAACACACTTGGTGATTTTGAAAACAAAAGGAGTCACTTAGAGTCCTGGTAGGGACTGGATGTGTTCAGTCAGTGGTGGCATCGTGTTTTCAGGAGTGACGAGACGCTGGCGGACCAGAGCATCCGGTGTCGCGTCCTGTTGTGACACGTGGCGTGGTTGAGCGAAGTTTGGTGAGGACCGGATGTTGGGTGCATCTGGTCAAGTGGCACCGAACACGTCTGGTTGAGAAATGCAGGTTTTGGACCTCTCTGGTCGATGACCGGACTCGGATGGCTAGAGCATCCGATCGAGTGGCGGATGTGTCCGGTCATCTTGTGTTGAGCGCGCGCGTGAGGGCGATCTGGTGAGCAGACGCGTCCGGTCAGTCGACTGGCACCTCCGGACGATCTTTGACACATGTTTGAGCGCTCCGTAGCTGTTGGGAGTGCTTGAACTGTGGACACATGGCATCCATCAAGCGACCGAACACCGAGGACAGGACACGTTTGGTCGCATCGACAATACATCCAATCAATGCTGATTTGAGGGCTGTTTGTGAGTAATGGTTGGGTACTTTGCTGGACTCCTATTTGATGTGTTTGGCTAGCTTTGGGAAGCCTGTCTTGGCACTTTGCATCCTTGGACATCTCTTAGAGCTATGCAAACCTTCTCTCTCACTTTCTATGCATATTGCTTGATCTAGAGAGTGATCGGGAGAGCTTCTAGTGTATTGGTCAAGTGATTGATCATCTAGTGGCACTAGTGAACGTTCTTGCTGTATGGAGATCTTATTACTCTTGGTGATTGCCACCACCTAGACGGTTGGAGCAGTGGATTTGGAGTTGAGCAAGAGGTTGTTCTTGGCCACTCTGGTGATTTATGAGGGGTTCTTGACCTCATCCCCGCGGGAGAGATTGCAAAAGGTACTCTAGTGGATTACTCATAACTTGTGTTTTCCTCATCTTATGGTGATTCTTGCGGTGCCTGGTAGAGGCTTGGTGTGGTGCCAATTAGCGCTGAATCCTAAGTGAGTGAGACGTCATAATGAGAATGTAGCATGTTGGTAAACATGTGAACCTCGATAAAAATCGGTGTCTTGGTATTCTTGTGGGTGATCTATGGAGATCACTTTGTGTCTATTGATTGATTGGATCAACCCATCAGATTGCTATTAAATTGACTATGACGGTGATTGGTACTTCACCCCAAAGACAAGGTTTGCGCACCCTTGGTTCTCTTCTCTCTCTCTTTGATTTACTTTTGAGCTAGTATATTAGGGTGCTTGTGTGTGGATTAGTATATTAGGTTACTAGAATTGGATAGGAAGGCATGCAACCCCCTTTAGGCTAGTACAAACACTTGCTCTACCAACTTATTTACTAACCGGTGTGTTTAGTATGCTTGAAGGAAGTTTTTATAGGCTATTCACCCCTCTCTAGCCATTAGGACCTTTCAACATACTAGATGCTAGGTGAGTCCAGTCACCTTTGACTACACACGTCTGGTCAAGAAAAGAGTGCTCTAGGAGCTCTCTGGACTCGACCGCACGCTGCTTGCCAGGGAGTCTGGTCATCCTAGGTGATGCATTTGGTGCAACATAAATGGGGCACGACTAAGCTAGCCATTTAGATCCAACGCTCGAAGTTGAAGGGGAGCGGACACATGGTTTGTTGTGAGTAACTGGACGCTAGGACACGTCTGGTCGTCCTATTTTCAGCAACTCTCAAGTGTAACGGCTAGGTGGCTTTGTGGCTACCTATTTAAGCTTGTTGGCTAGCTCATGAGGATCTCTCTTGACACTTTAACATACGTGCATCCCTTTGAGCTGAGCAAACACACCCCACTCAAATCTCTTGTTTGATTGGTAACCTAGAGCAAGATTGAGTAAGCTAAGTGCATTTGCTTGTGACATTGCATCTCATGGCACTTGGTGAGCATTCTTGCTGCAAATTTCTCATTACTCTTGGTGATTGCCATCACCTAGGCGGTTTGGGGCAGCAAGGAGGTATGGAGGAGTTGGTGATTGTCTCCACCTACACTCGGGGATCGATTATGAAGGATTCTAGGGCTTATTCCCTAGCGGAGCGTCAAAAGCACCTCTAGTGGATTGCTCGTGAAATGTGTAGCCTCTTCTTGTGGTGACTTGTGGCACCTGGTGGAAGCTAGGTGTGGTACCTATTAGCTGCTGAATCACGAGTGTCTCATCACAATGAGGACATAGCATGTTAGCAAGCATGTGAACCAGTATACAACGTAAGTCTCTTGGTCTCTCTTGTGATTGTGATTGTGATTATGAATGAATTCAAGTGGTATTCATATTGTTGATCACCTTGGTGATTGGATTCGACACTTGGCACGGTTTGCTCCCTTGGTTATGCCTCTCTCTATTACTTTCTTGCACTAGTAGTAGATGTCACAGAACCGACCAATTTATAAAAGCATAAGTGAAAAAAATCACTCGCTAAGCAAGCAATTATCACACTTAAGCCGTTATAAACCCGGTAGTCCGGAAATCTCGAAGGATTTCAAACCAAACATCATCAACCAAGATCGTATAAGTTTAGCGTCACCATTCGCATGTTACAACATTTCGCAAATAGTTCAACAACATCAGAGTGCGGAAATAAAGTTATTACAAACCGAGTTCTTCAATCCAAGTAGCGGAAACAAAATAGTTTTAAGGCTCAACCCACACACACAACTTAAGTTTAATACAGTGCCAGCTCAATAGCCAATCCACAAAAGCAAGTGGGGAGAATAGTAAGATCGACCATTGCCCTTTGGTGCTTAATCCACTGGGATATAAGCAGGTCTCGCAATACCCGTGGTAGGTATGGCCATCTGCACAAACAACAAGCGGGAAAAACCCTGAGTACGAGAAGGTACTCAGCTAGACTTACCCGACTGACTCAAGTAAAAAGACTCCAAGGAGTATGACAGGCTTTATCAGGAGATAGCTTGACTCTTTTTGCGGAAAAGCGGTAGTAGCCTTTTAATTAATAGCTCAGCTTAATCATTCCTATTTATGCTAAGTGAGCACCTGTACTATGCATCATTATAGTATATTAATCATGATTAAGCAAGCAAGTAGTATCCATAATCATATACATCAGCTTAACCCATCATCATCATTAACCACATTCCATAATCATTACTACGATGGTGCAGCTCAAGTCAAGTGTTCCTTTGTCCGTGAACGATGGCGATTCGAATCGATTACTACTGAGCTCGGGGGGTATTCCTCATGCAAACCACACTCACCCGCTAAAGTGAGCTACAGATCACCATGGCACGCATCCAGAAGACAAGCACGCGGACTCGCATAGAACCACCGTGCAGGGGGACCGCCCGACCGCCTTAGCCAGCCACGGACCCTCGGACTTACTCTTGGCGCCCCGTAGTCCCCCATCCATCTCCAATACGGTGCGAACGGATCGAGAACCGGCCCGGATAGTGTTGGGCTTCGCGGTCGGAACGACTTATCCGACCCGGCTAAACATGAGGCATGCGTTCAACATGACTTGGGGTACAACAACGGTACGGTCCTTAATCGACACAGACGGAATCACTATGGTCCAACAACCCCACAAGACTCCGTCCGGTCTCCATTTATCATGACCATAACCATCAACCAGATGATATCAACAAAAGCTTTTACATCAATCATAGGTAACCACCTATCTCGCGGATGACAGGAAATCACCCGACTTCTACCGTCTAAGCAGGCTAAGCATAAAACTCGCCCTAGACTAGCAGGGTATATCAAGGCAGGTAATTCAAGGGTAAAGCAAGGATATAATGCATCAACGGTGTCACACAACTCCTATACTTAATGCAACAATCATAAAACATAATTAGACTGTTAGAAAGCATAGGTAAGTGGATGCTCCGGTGCTTGCCTCGGACGAAGTCGGCGGCGCGGTGGTTAGGACACTCGGGAAGATCCTCTGCGTCGTCCTCCTCGGCTTCGGGTGGAAACTCCTGCTCGGGTTCCTCCTGAAGACCCTGCTCGATGTCCGAAGACGGGAGGTCCTCTTGCGAACCTGTATGATGCGATGCACGTGCATAAGTATTATGAATGCACAACACATGATGCTCATGTATGAGAATGATTAACAAGTCATTTGACAGAATAGGTGCATATCTCTTCTTTACTAACAACCTAACTCATTTACTGAGTACGTGCAAATCTCTTCTCTAAGCACTTAGAGAAGTGCATAAAGAAGAGTGTGTTCGACATGCACATACACACATACTCTTATTACAAAAAGATGAGAGCGATATCACTATTCATTCCAACATCACATTTCAGCTATGATGCTCAATCAAGGAACCAGCAAGCATTACATAATTGAAAATGCACAAGAATTGATATAAAAGTCATTAAATCATTTAATCCAATTACTTATCATTTCATGTGAATAAATAGGCTTGAACTGTGACCTCTGTCTAGACAGTTCAGAAAATCCTACAAAAATTACAGAAGCTACACTATGCTATAACAGAGCCATGATAAAATTTATAGCACATTTTATCCAGTATAACAGTCTACACAAAAAAGTGAAGCAACAGGCCGGAAATGGATATTTAATAACTTTGCACAGTGAAAAGTGTTAAACAACAAATTTCATATTTTTATCTAACACTACTTAGCATAAGAGCAGTCAGTAAAAATTACCAGGGCCTAATTCATTATAATTAATTTATTTAAAAATCATACAAGAATCAGCCCAGAAATGAAATTAAATCATATTCCAATATTTTTTGTACAGTAACTGCATTCCATTTATTTTTCCCAGCAACTACATCACAAATAGAGTCTAGCAAAATAAGAATCACATTTTTCTGAGCTATATTTTATTTACTATGCATTTACTCAGTTTTCATCCATTTAAGCAATTAAATAAATCTACACAGAGAATATTCACCAAAAATACATCTCATATTTTTCAATGACAGATCTATTCAGTAGAAGTCTAACAAAACAAATTTCACCAAATTTGGATCTCATTTGCTCCAATTATGAATTTAAAACCAAATAAAAGCATTTCAGAAAAAAAACATTTAAAGGAAAACGCCACGTGTAGGGCTGGCTGGACCGGTCCAGTGGACATGGGGTCCACTGCCAGGCGGGCGGGGGTCAACCCTGGCCCTACCGTGGCCGGCCGAGACGGGGCGGCCGGGTTGGCGGCGTCAGCCGCCGACGGCGAGGTTCGCGGCGGTGAAGTGGCACCAGCGTGCTCCATGACCGCGGCGCCTACCCGTGGTGGTGGTGGTACCCGCCGTGCGGCGGTCGGGAAAGCGGCGGCGGCTGGCCGGCGGGCGCGAGCTCTGCGACGGCGGCGGCGCTCCGCCTCCGGCGATGGCAAGGCCCGGTAGGCCACATGTGAGCACATGCAAACCTAGCGGCGGCTCTACGCGCGGTCGGCGGCGATCTTTGTATGAGTGGCGGCGCGTGCATGGCGGCACGGGTGGAGCGGCTTCGGCGAGCCTCCGGCGTGTGGGGGGTTCAATCGACCCACCCGAGCGCCCGCGGGTTCGGTCGAACTCCGGCGGCGCCTCTTGGAGTGAGAGAGCGAGGCGTGGGGTGACCGGAACGCGGTGGTGCGCGAAAGCTCGAAGCCGCCGGCCATGGCGCTACGGTGAAGGATGGCGCAATGCGCCCTTACCGAGGCAATGCAGCGGCGGTTGAGGCCCGAGTGTGTCACGGGACGGCGGGCGGCGGGTCGTCTGGCCAGCCGACGACGAGGCCCGAAGCCGGAGCCCAACGACGGTGGTGGAACGGCCCAGCGGAGCTGGCGGGCGAGCGGCGGGCGTGGCGAGCGAGTGAGCGAAAGCGTATTTAGGCGAAAATGGAGCGGTTGCCGTTTCCATTTCGGGCGCGGGCAGGTGATGCGTCATGCGATGGTGGGGCCCGCCGCGGTGGCACGCCGCTACTTGGCACGGCGGGGACGACGGCGGCCGCCACGTGCCACGCAGCCGCTGCTCTGCCTTGATCGCCACGCCGTAGCGGCGCGGGCGCGACGCTGACGCTGGCCGGTGGGTTTGTGTAAGCCGGATCCGCCTGCCGGTTCAACGCTCTGTTCTTTTCTTTTCTTTTTTTTGAAATTTTGAATCCAACTCAAATGCAACTATTTGACAAATTTAAAAGATTTTTCATGAAAAGTGCCCAAAATAAAAGTTGTAGAGAATTTCAAACTGAACAACTTTCATTCAGGTCTCAACTCAAAATTCTGAATAACTTTTGAACTACAAATTCATTTTGAATCTAGGGCATAAAAGGAAATTTTCCAATTTATTTTCTTTTGCTCCAAAATGCACCAAATCTTTTGCAATAAATTTTGTTAAATCATTTTGAAAGGCTGGGCACATGGATCCAAACTTGATCAAATTGTTTGCAAGACAATTAATTAACAAAGCAACACTCAAGCAATTAATTAAAACAAATGCCACACATAAAATGACAATGCATTTTAGGTTAAATGCTTGATGATGCTTATGCCATGCTTGATGAAGGTTAAGGTTAATTAATTATGCCCTAATGCATGCTTAAACACCGAGGTGTTACAGCCCCTACCCCTTAAAAGAAATCTCGTCCCGAGATTTGGGTTTACTAACCGGGTTTTATGGAATTCGGGATAAACTTCTTTCAGGTAATCCTCAGTTTCCCATGATGCATCTCTATCATCATGGTAGCTCCACACAACCTTGTAAGTGCGCACTAGCCGGTTCCGGGTAACTCTTTCTTTGCTATCAACAATCCTCACAGGCTCTTCTTTATAGACCAGGTCACCGTCAACTTTAAATCTTGCTCATCGACTCTTTCTTCAGGCACACGCAAAACACTTCTTCATTTGAGATATGTGAAAGACCGGAAAGATAGAACTCATTGACTCGGACAAGCGCAACTTGTGTTTACTTCACCTCTTCTTTCAAGAATTTTGTATGGACCCACATATCTTGGTGCAAGCTTCCTCTTAGCTCCAAACCTTTGTGTACCCTTTATCGGAGAAACTCTGAGGTACACATAGTCACCAACTTCAAACGTCAAAGGTCTTCTTCTATTGTCCGCATAACTCTTTTGTCGGGACTGTGCAGCCTTCATGTGCTCTTGGATAGTTCGAACCTTCTCTTCAGCTTCGGGAACAAAGTCAATACCGTAGTATCTCCTTTCTCCAGCTTCTACCCAGTTCAACGGAGTTCTACACTTTCTGCCATACAAAGCTTCAAATTGTGCCATCTTGATACTTTCTTGATAACTGTTGTTGTAGGAGAACTCGGCCAAAGGTAGCCAAGATTCCCATGAACCCTTAGCGAGATAGCACACATGCTCTCAACATCTTTTCAAGAATTTGATTAAGTCTTTCAGTCGACTGAAGTCTGAGGATGATAAGCAGTGCTGTGCAGCAACTTAGTACCCATACCTTCATGCAAACGGGTCCAAAAGTGAGCAGTGAACTGCGAGCCTCTATCAGATACAATGGTCTTGGGTACCCCATGCAAACGGACAATCTCAGAGATGTAAAGATCAGCGTACTGAGGTGGTCTATAGGTTGTCTTGACAGGTAAGAAGTGAGCTGACTTGGTTAGTCGATCAATGATCACCCAGATTGAATCATTCCCCTTTTGAGTAGTTGGCAAACCTGTGATGAAATCCATGCTGATATCATCCCACTTCCAAGCAGGAACTGGTAGAGGTTTCAGCAAACCTGCTGGCTTCATGTGAATGGCCTTGACACGACAACAAGTATCGCATCGAGCCACATATGCTGCTATCTCTTTCTACATCTTGGTCCACCAATAATGAGGTCTTAGATCATGATACATCTTGTTGCTTCCAGGGTGAATGGATAGCTTGGAAAGGTGAGCCTCATCCATTATTTTGTTCTTGAGTTCTCGGTCCTTCGGCACGACAAGACGAGTGTTGAACCAAAGTACACCACTGTCATCTAATCTGAAATGCGGAATTGATTCCTTCTTCAATCTTTCTTTGAGGTGATATATGCCAGGATCAGTCTTTTGGCCTTCAATGATCTGCTGGTCGAGAGAACATCGAACTTGGATATCATGCGGGGACTGCGGGATGCATCGAGTTTGAACATTTCTTCAACCAATGGCTTCCACAAAGATGATGATGTGACTTGCGACTCAAAGCATCTACAACTACGTTTGCCTTGCCAGGGTGATAGTGCACTGTCAAGTCATAGTCCTTGATCAGCTCTAACCATCTTCGTTGTCTCATGTTAAGCTCAGGTTGGGTGAAAATGTACTTGAGACTTTTGTGATCCGTATAGATATTGCACACATTTCCCAACAGATAGTGCCTCCATATCTTCAAGGCATGCACAACCTGCAGCTAACTCAAGATCATGCGTGGGATAGTTGACTTCATGCTTTCTCAACTGATGTGAAGCATAAGCAATCACTCGGCCTTCTTGCATCAGCACACAACCTAAACCAGTCTTCGATGCATCACGGTACACATCAAACGGCTTCTCGATATCGAAGCATTGCCAAGACAGGGGGAGCGATGGTTAGCAACTCTCGCGAGGGTGCGGAAAGCTGCCTCACATGCCTCTGTCTAGACAAACTTATGCTCTTTACGTAGTAGACTTGTCATTGGCTTGGCAATCTTAGAGAAATCTGGAATGAAACGGCGATAATACCCTGCCATTCCAAGAAAACTCCGAACTTCATGCACAGACGTGGGCGGTTGCCAATCCATGACCTCTTGTACCTTTGACGGGTTGACTGATATGCCATTTTCAGAAATGATATGGCCAAGGAAGGCAACTTCCTTTAACCAAAACTCACATTTACTGAACTTGGCATACAACTTATGCTCTCTTAGTCTGGTAAGTGCAACTCTCGAGATCTTTGGGCGTGTTCTTCTTCATTTGCGAGTAGATCGAATGTCATCCAAGAATACAATCACGAACTTATCCAATTCGGGCATAAAGACTGAATTCATAAGATACATAAAGTATGCGAGGAGCATTTGTTAGGCGAAAGACATAACAAGATATTCGTACAACCCGTATCTAGTAACGAAAGCAGTCTTATGTATATCTTCGGGGCGAATCGATCGATGATACCCGATCTCAAGTCAATCTTGGAAAACACTTTAGCTTTAGACAAGCGATCAAACGAATATCAATTCTTGGCGAGAGGATACTTGTTCTTGATTGTCACGGCATTGGCGGCCGATAGTCAACACATAGCCTCAAGGAATGATCTTTCTTCTTCACAAACAAAGCTGGACAACCCTATTCAGAAGTACTTGGCCTGATGAAACCCAACTTCTTCAGCTCATACAACTGTTTCTTCAACTCTGCTAACTCATTGGGAGGCATACGATACGGTCTCTTGCAGATTGGAGCTGTACCAGGCACTAAATCAATTGCAAATTCAATATCTCTTTTAGGAGGCAACCCAGGCAAATCTTCAGGAAAGACATCAGGAAACTCACGGACCACTGGAATCTCGGCAAGTGAAGAAGCTCGAATAGCATAGGTTAACTTGGTCATGTCTGCAACTCGAGGTAATACCACTGGGAAAGTGTCATTACCCTGAGGATCTGTGAGGGTAACGGTTCTATTCCCAGTATCAATCACCACTTGCTTATCTTTCATCCAATCCATACCCAAGATCACATCTATAGTTAACCCAGGTAACACTACCAAATTAACTCTATATGCTTTATCACCAATTTCAAAAGTTGCATGCTCAAGCATTTGGTTAGATAGGACGTCAGCACCAGCAGAACTGATGCGGTACCCATAATCTAATTGCTTAAGTTTTTAACTCATGTGACCGTGCATATGCTTGACTCATAAAAAGAATGCGATGATCGAGAATCAAATAAAACAAGCTGCAGGATGTTTGTTGACAAGAAACGCACCGCAAAGGATCGGTTCGCCATCGGGAATCTCATTCACGGAGGTGTGATGTGCACGGGCAAGGTAAGTCGTCTGCTTCTTCGGGTAGGGACAATACTTGGCGAAGTGTCCCATCAGTTGCGATTGAAGCATGGGCCTCTCACGGCGGAAGAAGCTGCCGTGGAACCCCCAGTCTTGGCTTGAGCTTGTGGCGCAGGTGGGCGATAGCCCCTCTGATTCTTCGGAGGTGGTGGAGCATTCCTTTTTGGAGCAGGTGCACGGAACCTTGAGTTACGAGCAGGGAGGGCGTCACTGGCGGCGGTTAGGCATTGGAGGTCGGAACGGGAAGATCCTCCCTCGAAGCTTCTCTTGCGATTCTTGGAAGCAAAGATGCGGTTGTTATTATTCTCTTGAGTCAAGCGATCGCGGATGAACTCATTGAATGTAGTCCTCGAACCCGATACCCATGGTTTTAGCCATCTTTGTATTGAGACCTCTTTTGAAACTTTCTATCTTCTTCTCTTGGTGTCCACATATGACGGAGCATAACGGGACAGATTGTTGAACTCTTGCAGATATTCAGTCATGCTCTTGTTGCCTTGAGTGAGCCTCATGAACTCAGATACCTTCATAGCCATCAAACCTGGTGGAACATAGGTGCTGCGGAATATCTGAGTGAACTGCGCCCAGGTGATGGGAGCATTCGGCGGGAAAGTGGTGCGTTGGTGGGACCACCAAATTCCAGCCGGCCCCTGCAGCTGATGTGCCCCGTACTCAACCTTCAGCGTCTCGGTCATGCGCAGAAGACGAAACTTGTCTTCCATCGTGTTGATCCACTCGAGAGCCTCGAGCGGTTCCTTAGCTTGCAAGAACTTAGGTGGATCCGTGTCCGTAAAAAATCCTTGAAAAGAGTCTCTTGGTTGACGGACGGTCACGGTGGCCCCGCGACCGGTGTTTGCTTTGCAATGTCGCGCAACGTGGCCTCCATGTTGCTTGTTGGCCGAGGAACTGCTGGAAAAGTTGCTCAGCTGTCAACGGGTTTGGAGGTGGGGGTGGCAGGTCGGTCCTGGGGGTTTGCTCCATTACCCCCATTGCCTCCACTACCCTGGCCGGAACCATCTCCGACCAGAGAGCCACTAGCGGTGCGGCGAGTGTCAACCATCTGCATATTTCAGCATCAAGTAATCATTAGATGATGTTACAACATTGTAAGCAAATGTAATAATCATGCCGGTGAATTATGGGAAGAAAATGAATTCATTCAACAATACACAGGCATAAAGATTCATTTCCACAATCCATAACATCACTAATTATATTACTGAATAAAGACATCATCCGAGGCATACAACATCCAAAATTGCCCGGCATACATACATACACTGGACTTTAGGCGTTCGGGTAGCACCACAACACAGAAGATCCAACACACACATGCGTCATATCTCATAAAGGTTACAGATCAACAACAAAAGAACAAGAGCGCGGCTACGACTAGCGATGAGACTACTAGCCTACTCGTGCTCACTACCAACGTCGGACTCGGCAGCAAGAACAACGTCGTCGTCGGTGCGGGGCTCGGAGTGCGGGTGGAAGGTCGGCGTCCTCCTCGCCTCCATCGAGGTTGATGACCCCGGGCTCCATCTCGGCAGCTCCCGGGACCGTGGTGACCATGAACCTGGTTGTACAGAACGTGGTACTCCCCGTGAATCTGGTCGATGTACTGCTCACGCTCAAAGAGCAAGTGTCCCAGCTGGGTGGCATCGTTCCGGGCTTCATTCCTCTCAGTGACCAACTGGGCCATCATCCGGTCAGCATTCCTCTCGTACCGCTCATAGCGTGCAATACGTGCGCGCAAGGTCTCGAGCTCCCTGGTAACCTCTCTCACATCTGCCTCAGCTTCCTCTCTGGTAGCTATGATGGTGTCCATCTGCTGCCTCAAGTCTCGGATCTGGTCCGAGTGCTTCTTCTTCTCTTCTTTCCCCTTCTTCCACAAATCCCTGTTCCAGTCACTGAGCTTGTACATTGTGGCCTCAGTAGAGTCATATGCCTGCATCATGGCAAACATGGCACTCATAGCTGTGTTGTCACTGCCATCAATCTCATCAACTCCTGGCCAACGTGCTCGGCTAGGGGACTGCTCCCAAACAGTGTCCGAAGGGTCATCTTTGGGAAAAGTCCCTGCCAAGGCCTGTGCTAGGCTCAGGGGAAAGCACTCCATGATCTGACGAAGGACATGGAATGCGGCTCGGCCCAGCCCCATCTGGCGGTGACACCAAGTGGCACGAACACGCCATCTGTCCCACTCGGTCGGGGTGGAGTGGAGGAACGGTGATCTCCACGGCGACCAAGTCGTCACCACGAGGCGGCTCCTCGGTGACCCGGGAGTATACGGGTTCTTGGTCCTCTGTATACCCCGTGCGTGAGCAAGCACTCTCCGGAGGAGCGTGGGCATGCCAAACTCCTCAAGAAAGTGGTCCTCTCGGATCACCGTGCGTGGTGCAAGCTGACGGCCCCCGGTGGACTTGCGTGCGGTTTGCTTAGTGCGAGCCATCTGTCAGAAATTTATCCCGGTGAGATAAGTTATTAATTAACCAATTTTTAATTAACAGGAATAATCAATTTATAAGGGAAGGTAAATGTAATGACATGGGATGAACAAACATGATGTATGCACGTATCTTACGTTCTCACAAACTTAGCAAAAATATTTCTAGCGGATATACGGTGACATACAACGTTTTCTCATAGCGCATAACTAGTCGTTCTACTCGAATCGCTGTTATGTACTGCAGAAAAATCCACTTCACCCATCCCAACGGTATGAATAAATGCATTGCGAGAAAGTAAAGATTAAGCACTCACACGCACGTGCATTCCTAAATACACGCACATGTAGTACAACTACCCGATCCTCGTCCAATGACGGCATCGTCTCAACAGACGGCACAACCCACAATTAAACACCTTGGTAAGTACATGGTTTTGACATGTAAGTACTTCGGTATCACACTAGCACTCCCTAGATTGCCGGTTGGACAACCATGCTCTCACAACTCCCACTTACCGAGGCGTAGAGGCAATTTGAACCATACATTACCATTCAAGCGAATGGCACCCATACAATTACCTTGCTGCATGGGCAACAGTGAAAACAAAATATGATGCAAGCCCCCAAGTTAGTACTTAAATAGCCACCTAGAGTCCTTATTTGGGCATAAAGGATATGACCACTGGCACACTCTTAGTTTGCAAATGGGTTTTTCTCAAAAGACTTATAGATCTATAAGTTGAAATCCAGTTTGAAAGCAAAATTCTTTTGTTTTAAATAGACATGTGAACAGTAATCGCTAAACCTTGCTCTGATACCAGCTGTCACAGAACCGACCAATTTATAAAAGCATAAGTGAAAAAAATCACTCGCTAAGCAAGCAATTGTCACACTTAAGCCGTTATAAACCCGGTAGTCCGGAAATCTCGAAGGATTTCAAACCAAACATCATCAACCAAGATCGTACAAGTTTAGCGTCACCATTCGCATGTTACAACATTTCGCAAATAGTTCAACAACATCAGAGTGCGGAAATAAAGTTATTACAAACCGAGTTCTTCAATCCAAGTAGCGGAAACAAAATAGTTTTAAGGCTCAACCCACACACACAACTTAAGTTTAATACAGTGCCAGCTCAATAGCCAATCCACAAAAGCAAGTGGGGAGAATAGTAAGATCGACCATTGCCCTTTGGTGCTTAATCCACTGGATATAAGCAGGTCTCGCAATACCCGTGGTAGGTATGGCCATCTGCACAAACAACAAGCGGGAAAAACCCTGAGTACGAGAAGGTACTCAGCTAGACTTACCCGACTGACTCAAGTAAAAAGACTCCAAGGAGTATGACAGGCTTTATCAGGAGATAGCTTGACTCTTTTTGCGGAAAAGCGGTAGTAGCCTTTTAATTAATAGCTCAGCTTAATCATTCCTATTTATGCTAAGTGAGCACCTGTACTATGCATCATTATAGTATATTAATCATGATTAAGCAAGCAAGTAGTATCCATAATCATATACATCAGCTTAACCCATCATCATCATTAACCACATTCCATAATCATTACTACGATGGTGCAGCTCAAGTCAAGTGTTCACTGTCCAGGAACGATGGCGATTCGAATCGATTACTACTGAGCTCAGGGGGTATTCCTCATGCAAACCACACTCACCCGCTAAAGTGAGCTACAGATCACCATGGCACGTATCCAGGAAGACAAGCACGCGGACTCGCATAGAACCACCGTACCCGGGGACCGCCCGACTGCCTTAGCCAGCCACGCTGGACCTCGGACTTACTCTTCGCGCCCCCGTAGTCCCCCATCCATCTCCAATACGGTGCGAACGGATCGAGAACCGGCCCGGATAGTGTTGGGCTTCGCGGTCGGAACGACTTATCCGGCCAGCTAAACATGAGGCATGCGTTCAACATGACTTGGGGTACAACAACGGTACGGTCCTTAATCGACACAGACGGAATCACTATGGTCCAACAACCCCACAAGACTCCGTCCGGTCTCCATTTATCATGACCATAACCATCAACCAGATGATATCAACAAAAGCTTTTACATCAATCATAGGTAACCACCTATCTCGCGGATGACAGGAAATCACCCGACTTCTACCGTCTAAGCAGGCTAAGCATAAAACTCGCCCTAGACTAGCAGGGTATATCAAGGCAGGTAATTCAAGGGTAAAGCAAGGATATAATGCATCAACGGTGTCACACAACTCCTATACTTAATGCAACAATCATAAAACATAATTAGGCGTTAGAAAGCATAGGTAAGTGGATGCTCGGTGCTTGCCTCGGGACGAAGTCGGCGGCGGTGGTTAGGACACTCGGGATGATCCTCTGCGTCGTCCTCCTCGGCTTCGGGTGGAAACTCCTGCTCGGGTTCCTCCTGAAGACCACGCTTTCGATGTCCAAGGCGGGAGGTCCTCTTGCGAACTTTGTATGATGCGATGCACGTGCATAAGTATTATGAATGCACAACACATGATGCTCATGTATGAGAATGATTAACAAGTCATTTGACAGAATAGGTGCATATCTCTTCTTTACTAACAACCTAACTCATTTACTGAGTACGTGCAAATCTCTTCTCTAAGCACTTAGAGAAGTGCATAAAGAAGAGTGTGTTCGACATGCACATACACACATACTCTTATTACAAAAAGATGAGAGCGATATCACTATTCATTCCAACATCACATTTCAGCTATGATGCTCAATCAAGGAACCAGCAAGCATTACATAATTGAAAATGCACAAGAATTGATATAAAAGTCATTAAATCATTTAATCCAATTACTTATCATTTCATGTGAATAAATAGGCTTGAACTGTGACCTCTGTCTAGACAGTTCAGAAAATCCTACAAAAATTACAGAAGCTACACTATGCTATAACAGAGCCATGATAAAATTTATAGCACATTTTATCCAGTATAACAGTCTACACAAAAAGTGAAGCAACAGGCCAGAAATGCATATTTAATAACTTTGCACAGTGAAAAGTGTTAAACAACAAATTTCATATTTTTATCTAACACTACTTAGCATAAGAGCAGTCAGTAAAAATTACCAGGGCCTAATTCATTATAATTAATTTATTTAAAAATCATACAAGAATCAGCCCAGAAATGAAATTAAATCATATTCCAATATTTTTTGTACAGTAACTGCATTCCATTTATTTTTCCCAGCAACTACATCACAAATAGAGTCTAGCAAAACAAGAATCACATTTTTTCTGAGCTATATTTTTATTTACTATGCATTTACTCAGTTTTCATCCATTTAAGCAATTAAATAAATCTACACAGAGAATATTCACCAAAAATACATCTCATATTTTTTTCAATGACAGATCTATTCAGTAGAAGTCTAACAAAACAAATTTCACCAAATTTGGATCTCATTTGCTCAATTATGAATTTAAAACCAAATAAAAGCATTTCGGAAAAAAAAACATTTAAAGGAAAACGCCACGTGTAGGGCTGGCTGGACCCGGTCCAGTGGACCGCGGCTCACTGCCAGGCGGGCCCGGGCCAGTCAACCCGGCCCCACCCGTCGGCCGAGCCCGGGGAGGGGCCGTTGACCGGCGCTTTTCTCGCCGACGGCGAGGTTCTTGCGGCGGTGGGGTGGCACCAACGTGCTCCCCCACCGCACGGCGCACCCGTCGGGTAGTGTTGGTACCGCCCGGCGGCGGTCGGGAAAGCGGCGACGGCGGCGGCGCGAGCTTCTGCGGCGGCGGCAGCGCTCCGGCGCCTCCGGCGATGGCAAGGCCGGCCCGAGGAGGCGCGCGAGCACATGCAAACCCTAGCGGCGGCTCTGCGCGAATGCGGCGGCGATGCGCTGTAGTGGTGGCCGGCCGCGTGCATGGCGGCTGCAGCGGAGCGCGAGCTTCTGGCGAGCTCCAGCGCGTGGCGGTGGGGGTCCAATCGACCCACCCGGCGCCTGGAGTTCGATTCGAACTCCGGCGGCAGCGTCTTGAGCGGGAGAGAGCAGGCGTGGGGTGAGCCGGACGCGGTGGTGCGCGAGCTCGAGGCTGCCGGCCATGGCGCTACGGTGAAGGATGGCGCAATGCGCCCTTACCGAGGCAATGCAGCGGCGGTTGGAGGCCCGAGTGTGTGCGAGGGGCGGCGGAGAGGTCGTCTTGCGGGCGAGGCCCGCGCGGATAACGGCAGTGGAACGGCGCGGCGGAGCTGCGGGCGGCAGCGTGGCGGGCGAGCAGTGAGCGAGCGAGCGAGCGGCGAAAATGGAGCGGCTGCCGTTTCCATTTCGGGCGCTGGGTGATGCGGCCGCGGCGGTGGGGCCCACTTCGCCCGCCCGGCACGCCGGCCACGCAGCACGGCGGCCCGGCAGCGGCCACGCGTGCCACGCAGCGCGCCCAGCTGTCGCAGTCGGCCACGCCCGGCGGCGCAGGCGCTTGGCGCGACGCGGACCTTGCAGGCCGGTGGGCGGTGTGGGCCGGATCCGGCCTGCCGGTTCGCGCTGTTCTTTTCTTTTTTTTTTGAAATTTTGAATCCAACTCAAATGCAACTATTTGACAAATTTAAAAGCTTTTTCATGAAAAGTGCCCAAAATAAAAGTTGTAGAGAATTTCAAACTGAACAACTTTCATTCAGATCTCAACTCAAAATTCTGAATAACTTTTGAACTACAAATTCATTTTGAATCTAGGGCATAAAAGGAAATTTTCCAATTTATTTTCTTTTGCTCCAAAATGCACCAAATCTTTTGCAATAAATTTTGTTAAATCATTTTTGAAAGGCTGGGCACATGGATCCAAACTTGATCAAATTGTTTGCAAGACAATTAATTAACAAAGCAACACTCAAGCAATTAATTAAAACAAATGCCACACATAAAATGACAATGCATTTAGGTTAAATGCTTGATGATGCTTATGCCATGCTTGATGAAGGTTAAGGTTAATTAATTATGCCCCTAATGCATGCTTAAACACTGAGGTGTTACAATGTAGAAGTAGAGTAGAAGTAGTGAGCTAGTTAGGTTTTTATTAGAGTAGCTCATAGCTCACTAGCCTAGTCTCTATATTGTTTGTGTGCTTTAGATTGATTAGGATACTAGAATTGTGGTTAGGTGGCTTGCCTTTTGACTAGAGCTAGAGCACAATTGCTTTACGCCATTTGTTATTTTAACAATTTGCTCTAGTGCTTTGTAGAGAACTTTTATAGGCTATTCACCCTCTCTAGCCATTTAGGACCTTTCATCCTCCTAGATTAGATAGGCATGAAAAAGAAATGGAGTTTCTAGAAAGGCATTCTGAAAGGTCACCACAAGATGGATCCCTAAAGTGGTCTCATGTGACTATTGGCCTGCTGAGCAATATCCACTAATATGATCATAACTCCCAAATGGCAAAACAAAATGATGAGCCATTTGTTGCAGGTCAAAGTAGACTTTATTAGCTTTCCATCCATATGTAGCATGTACCATAAATTGGTACAGTTTGCATGGGAAGTTGTACCAATTTTTTGTCCTGAAAGACAGGACCTTCTGTGTTACTTTTTCAAACAGCGAACATGTATGGCTGGCTTTTGTGTCACTTTTTCAAGCAACAAGCAAGTCTAGTCGTCCTTTGTGTTGCTGTTTGACGGATTTTTATACGTTACCATGAGTATATTCAAGTCCTCGACGCTTGATGATGATTGGATAAAAGAAAGTGTACAAAATAATATGTGCAAAATATATGGAATTAGTACGAAGTATGAAACCACGTGGGGCTCATTTGTCTCATGGAAAGACGAGTATTTTGGAGTTTTACTAAAATTAATTATCGACACCTGCCGCTCAATGCACGCATATATTTGTACACATCTATTTATCCTGGTGTAAGGCAGTTGACTGCACGAATACATACGTACGTATTAACGTGGTTGATTTCTATATAGCTGGAGCCAAATACGGAGGCCCACTTAGCAGCTGCTGCATGCTTCATATATGGCGGCTGGTTCACCGTGTGGCGGTTGAAGACTACGTTACTTTTAAATGGAAATGTGCAAAAATACAAGGAAACACGTATTATTTGACAATTCCATAGATTATGGAAATCTTTGCAGGCACCTTGATTATGGGATGTCTCCGGAAGAAATATACTTACGCATTATATTTTATGGAAGCCATCATTCATGATTGATTCTCCTGATTGGAAGGGATTGGCTGGAGAAGGAAAGATATAATATAGTAATCAGAGCACAATAGCGTGTAGCACGGCAAGGTGTTGATTATGTACGTGATTTGCATTGCCTTCTTGGCTCTTCCCAGATGGCCTATAAAAGGAGAGCTGCTGTACACGGTTGAGAGAGGACTCAGACCAGCACATCCACACACATCGCTAGGCACAGGCAGAGAGGAGGCTCTTCCTCTACCTGCTGCCACTCGTCATCCGCCTGTACGTACAAGAAGAAGAAGAACACCCTCGCTCGGCTGTCCTGCTGCTTGCACCGGTGCTCGTCCACCCAAGGAGAGATGCCTGGAGCCGAGCAGCCAACCTCCGGAGGAGATGATGGCGGCCACAGGTGGTTACACGAACTAATTCATCTCTTTACCTTTAGTTTCATGCACAAACAGGTTGACACATGGGCAGCAGCTGAGCGTGTGGCCGGGAAGAAAGACAGCTGCGAATCCACGACGACTTGATCCGTTGTCTTCACTTGGGCTGATGCCATTACTATACTCAGACCTTGATCGCTCGAGGACCGTCGCAACATCTTGCTAAACACGAGCCGCTGCACCATCACTGTCATCTCCGGCGGGCTTATACTACCCGTCGACTGCACCCATGCATGTCTGATCAAGCTGCGGCCTCATGGCTTGGAGAAGGCACGCCGTGCTGGGACGTGCCATAGTCATTGCCAGGAAGTTGCTTGGCGGATTTGCTCGGCTAGTCTTCGTCGAGGTCACCATCGTCACAGTGTGTCCGAGCTTGCCGATCAGAGCGTGAAGTTTATTAAAGCACATGACAACACCTGGGATGGCTGACGAGTTCGTCGTGCCATCCAGGAGGTAGCAGATCAGGGTGCCGCACGTCGTTGGCAACCATCCTCATGAAGGCCAACGGAAGCCCCTTCATTGATATGATTAATGTATACAAGCAAGAGCCGTATTGATGGAGTACAGGGACAAGAAGGTAACGAGATGCATGGGCCATGCGTGCAAGCACATACACTTGTTTATACCAGGCAGCTACAAGAAAATAAGAAACGCAGGCGTTCCAATTCACATCACGTCTATAATTGCTTTATCCTTTAAGCATTATTAGGCAAACATATACATGTGCTAGTGTCGGGCTATAATCGACGCTTCACCTCTTCTCCATGCATATTACCACCAAGAAACCATGACGTTCACACGTCGCCCGTGACCGATGAGGCCGGACGGCAAGGCTAGCCTGAGCAATGGCTACGCTATAATGGCACTACGGACCGACGAGGCCGTAGATCACGCCAATGCCTACATACACACATCATCCACCACCATGCATGGAGAAGACAGAAGCGAAGACAAAGACGACGACCACGTGCAGCTTAATCGGAGGTTTTCCATGGATTCAATCTATGGGAGTAATTAACTAGGAGCTTCTATTTAGCCCCGGGAACCAGAGATTTCACATCGCCCAAGTTAGATGGCCCTTGCATCATGAGGCTATGGAGCGCAAATATATGTCAAATAAGGGAACTTGTAATTTTGTTGATCGAAAGAATTAATGAAATACATGTTTTCCCTTTCTACTTGTCTTATTTGTGTACTTAGTACACTTTTTGCCAGCGACATGTACATTTTAATTTCCCCAGCGTGTTGTTGCATTTTTGTCACAAACAGTTGCTTCGGTCGTCCACCCATGTTACTTTTTTGGCGGAGCTATTTTGTAGCACTGTGTCCTCCATGTCTTCATGTATAAACCTAAGCAACATCAAGATAGAATATTTAGGTAGTATAATATTCTCATGTATATTGAAGTTAATTTCAGCTAGGAGCGAGTTTATCTCTTTTTGGAGTAGTTTTGCATGGCTTTGTTGTTGGCCCTTCACTTGTATCTTTTATGTTGGATGGTGTATGTTTGATACTTGAGCTAGCATGTATGATTGCGATGTTCTCATTAAAGAGGGTTACATTCAGAGGAGAAATCTTGCTCTATTGATGTGGTACCTACCCATGATTAATCGCAACATTGATTCGAGAACCTCAAGGATGCCCGACTGATGTCCTGGCATGGATCTGGTGATCGCATGAAGGATGACTACAAGCTACAGTGCCCTGTTGTTGCCTGGCAATGGAAGCATTTCAACCCATTCATAAATTTTACTCCCTCTATTCCAAATTATAAGTTACTTTGACTTTTTTTGGTTTATCTATTTTGCTAAGTATCTAGACACATTATTATATCTAGATACATAGCAAAATAAATGTACCAAAAAAGTCAAAGCGACTTGTAATTTGGAACGGACGGAGTAAGAAAAAATAGCAAATATTAAGTGTTGTAATATCATATAAACATGCAATCGTGATGTATGAACTATGGTATCAGTTGAATAATGTTAATGTGGTGGCTTGGTCTTCATTGGACAATCATATTATGATAATATGTGGATTTCACTTCATGGAAATCCTAGATCGTTTTAGTTGGTATCAAAGCTAGGTTTGACCCTAGGACAAGATTTTGGGACCAAACATTAGAATAAGAGGCAACCATTTCATCTGTTGTAAGAACTATTGTGGAAAACACTTCGTTTCGCGCTCTTCGCCTTGAGTTTTGTTGCCACCCCATCTATCCGACCTCCTTGCTATGGAAAGTTGGCCTATAGGAAGAATTTCTATTCCCATTCACATTATAGTTTGGTAGTTGTGTGAGACTTCTAAGGCTAAAGAATTGCCATAAGTACTATCTATATATGAGTTGTACTGCTATTTGAGTGCTTGGATCTTATGTTGTTATGCTTCTTGTGCATGTTAATGTCTAAGTATAGGGTATAAACTATTTTGTGTGCTGTATGTGAGATTCCAAACCCTAGAAATCCTAGCCAGCTAAACTCAAGGCTATCCTAAGACTAGATAAATGACTACGACTATCGAAGTCCAAAATAGGAAGTCCATACATCATATTTTTACCAAACTGTTTTCAAAACTGTTCGGGCTTTCAAATTAAACTACATTTCAAATTGCCTTTCTTTTGATTAAATGGTCTTTCCTCAATAGGAGCAATTTTATTTCAAAAGAGAACTATTCCAAAACTTGTGAAAAGATCTTTCGTTTTTCAAGAGAAAGTAGTTTATTTAAACTTCTAAAACTTGATTTTAACTTTAAAAGCTACCCTAGAAATCCTAGCCGACTAAACTTCAAAAGTGTTACGAATTCACTTTCTCAAAACAAAAGTTTTCTGGTTTTCCACATCTACCTTGAACAAAGCTTCACTCTCGACTTCTGTGGATCCCTACCAAACACTTTAAATGCAATTAGACTTTGGTGGGGAGTTGATGAGAATCACTTCTCCATTTACACTGCAAGCTGGGAGCTAAAAACCGGCTCTCCACGGCTTTCCGCTACTCCCTATTCATTTGCCACACGAATCACTTCATAATTTATTCTCACATGATCCCCACCTTGCTCAACAGTAGAATCACTCATTCGGAAAATCAAGAAGTAAAGCTCAAGAATCAAGAAGTAAATCTCTACCAAAGTTTCCCCAATAAACGATCAACTGTTAATATCATTATATATTTCATCTACAAAATATGACAATAGGTTAAGTAATACAACAACTCTGTAAACAGCGCTAGAGCCAAATAGTACCAACAATGTCTGAAATTTATATTTAGATAATGTTAGCTAGGATAGGAGATTAAATATGATTCATAATAATATCAAGTATAGCTAGAATAAATGACAAAGTTATGAACAAGACCGTGGTTCATCGCTTCATAAAAAACTAGATGAAATCCCCGCGCGTTGCTGCGGGTCGTCAAATGGAAATATATATGGATATTATCTAAATTTCATCTATCCGAATCCTTACCCCTACTATATCTGAGGGTCATCCCCTCTCCAAAAATTCTAGGAGTTTTTCTTCATATAAAATCATGCACAGAGACCACATATAATCTATGTGATATGAAGTTTTTGCTAGGTTTTTGCTTAGAAACGGGTTTATATATGAGCATCACCCAAATCTCATCCATCTAAACCCCTCAACCCTACTATACCTCATGGTCATCCCCCTCCCAAAAGTTCTGGCGGTTTTCCTTCACATAATCAAGCATGTTTCGGAGGACCTCATATAATTCATGTGATATGCAGTTTTGCTAGGTTTTTCTTTAGAAACAGGATTTTCTTAGAAACGGCTTAAACGTTTCCAAAAAAGTTATCTAAATATATCCATGTGGGATCTTGTTTTGAAGAGTTTATTGCGAGGAATACTATAGTGCAATTGGATTTTAATTACGATACTTGGTTTAGGTGCTACGACTTTTTTCTATTTTAAAAGAAATAGCCGGTGGGAGATAAATGAGCCTTGGTGCATGTAACTCCTTTGATGATGTCAGCTGACATAACTTTTGCAAAATAGAGTGATTTGATTGGATGGAAGCCCTTAGTGGGTCTTAGCAATATAGGAGTAGTAGATACAAGGACGTAGATTTGAAGAAGATTAGAGGTGATATAATGTATTAAATTTGATTTGATCACTTTTACACTAAAAATGAAAATTAAATCATAAGTCACTCGTTTTATTTTTTTATGTACATATGTTGAACTATTGAGAAAATCCAAAACTTAAAGCCAAATATATGTTTTGCTTATGTTAATGTGTTTTGAACATGCTAAAGATACTCATTTTTGAAATCTTTTATCACTTTTTTTAGTCGCAGGTCCTGATTTCGTTTTAGCTTTTTTGGAATTTTTGTGATTCCGCTTTAGCTTCACCATTGATTCGAATGATACAGAAATTCTGAGTTGATCTAGTGTGACCCAACTCTTTTATCGTAATGCTCAGCCATAACCACCTACATTGCTACTCTTATGCAATGTTTGACAAATAGGATTCGAGGGATGGGATTGGGAAAGAGAAATAGATGAATGGCTAGAATTAGATGAGGTGTGAAGAATGAATGATAAAAATACAATATTATTCTTTAGAGAATGGAATATTATTTTCTTATCACACTCGCCAACACACAGCCTTAAGTCATGAGTGGTTCATATAACTTAGATCCGCCCTGTTACACTTAGGGCATGAGCAATGTGTATGGGCCTCTCTCATCTTTGCGCTGGCCTCCACGTTTGCTCATCCTCAGCGACATCTGCACGGCTTTGTAGCTCCTGTTCACGTCCATGACCAGCATAGCAGGTGGAGGGAGAAGCAATAGCATTGACTGCAGGCTGCAACGGGCAACAGACAACGAACCAAGGAAGGAGAGAGAATTTACATTTTTTTTATTTTTATTATGGACAAACTATAGCTATTGAGTACCTATAAGCCTATAACTGTGGACTGAACCAAAGCCAATTGTATATGAACTACTTGCTTCCTCTCAAAATAAATACACATCATATATCAAGAAGTCAAACTTATAAGTTTAAGTCTAAATAAAAAAAAATATCAAAATTGGAATCTTCATTTGGTCAAAAATTTTATATCTTCAAATAATATTTATGTCTAATCTTATGTGATGCTTATTGGGCCCTGTTTGGATCTCATAAACTAATAACTAGTTGACTAATAATTAGTCCATAAGAATCTAAATAGATAAACTAGTGAATAAACAAATAACTAATTCAAAGTCTAACAAGTTAAATAGTTCACTAATCTATTAAACTCAATCATTTAAACTAGTTATTAGTTCACTGGATCCAAACATGATCTTAGTATATATTATAAGAATTAATACACCTTTTATAAATTTAATCAAATTTTCAAATAATTGATTACAATTACAAAGTGAAATGTGGATACCATAAGGGGCGAAGGATATTTTTTATATTATTCAAATTATTATTTATTGATTGATTATATAATTTTTTTTAGATCCATATTCATTTTCATTTGCAAATACAAACTCTCTTGCATTTTC
Source organism: Chrysopogon serrulatus (assembly GCA_015844335.1). Classification (NCBI taxonomy): domain Eukaryota; kingdom Viridiplantae; phylum Streptophyta; class Magnoliopsida; order Poales; family Poaceae; genus Chrysopogon; species Chrysopogon serrulatus. The sequence goes on along the minus strand of JADLZL010001946.1, from coordinate 41,983 downwards.
TTTTTACACTTTCTGCGATACACTGTGGCCGCCCTTACAGGCTTACACGGACACCAAATCTTCGCTAAAACCTCAACTCCACCGAAAGGCAAAAACCCCATTCCTCGCAGCCCCTCGACATCGTCGTCTCGTCGCCGTGGCGATGCCGGACACCAGCGACAACAGCATGGCGCTGGTGCACGCGCGCCTGGCGGACTCTGCGGTGTCGCCGCCGCGGATGCTGAGGCAGAGGCAGAAGTGGGAGGTGCAGTACGCGCGCTACTTCGGCACGCCGCGGCGGGACCCCTCTGCGCCGCCGCCACCAGGGCTCCGCCACATCACCCGGGGCGTCCACCGCCACCAGGGAACCTGGATCCCCGCCTCATGCCCCGCTTCCCTCTGCGTCTCCCACCCCAGCCTCCCCTCTGCAGTCCCCGTCCTCACCATCTCCATCGGCGACGTCGTCTTCGTCCGTACCCAAACCCCCTCCCTCCATCCCTTTCTTCTTTATACTCGAGTCGTGTCTAGTGTGTTGTTGTTGTGTGACTGATAGAAGATCGTTTAGGTGTCTGGGTCTGTTTAGGGGATTTTAGGAAATGGTTGTCCTGGTTTGTGGTTTAGGTGTTCTCGTTGGCAAAAATTGACTGCTCCGGGTTAGTTTTGTTCCAGAACACATAAAATTTTGCTGTGGAGTTTGATCTTTGTAACATTCATGCCAGGAACTAGTGTTCTAGTTTTGTGTCTGAGCAACTTGCGTACCCCTGGTCCAATTTGTGATTTCTCAACGTATAAAACGAGTCCATTCAAATTTTCTAGGCAAGCGGTACGCCAGGTGCGCCAGATTCACTATTAACTTGGTTCAGATATAATCTGTGCCATGTTAGCCTGTCTTGCTATGTTGTTCTGTTTATTAATCATCATTGTATATCTTTCTATGTTGATGCCATTGTCTTAGTTGGCTTTGTTTTTTTTTTAACTTTTTATTATTTTAATTAGCAGCACTGTTTTTTTTTTTGGGGGAGTTATCATGCATGGTTGTATCAGTGATAGTATATCTGTTTCTGCAGTTAAGTTCTACAGATAAATGGTTTCTGGTATATTATATTGTATATGTACTGTCCCATTCATTATGCTTTTAAAATTCTCAATGGATTGGTAATGTATTAATGAATGCATATGCCAGCTTGACACATTCAAGGCTTTACGGCAGAGGAGATGATATATTTCTGAGACTGGTGTCTTTGATCTATAAAAGGGGGATAGCTCATTTAATTGAATGTCTAGGATTTGTTAGTTGAGTCATTCCATTGGTTGCATGATTAGATTTCCTCGCAGAAGTTAATTGTGAATATACCATTTATGTCTGATCAGTGGAAGTGGAAGGTGAACAAAACTCAAATGAGGGTGACATAGTTGGAATCTTTTTTCTAGATCAGGCCTGTCATCTTGCCTTTCGTCCTGTTAATTCTTTATCTCGCTTCATGGATTCTATGTCTGGTGGTGCTTTTCGGTGAGAGGTGATGTTGTTTCTACTTAGTTGCTGGTAGTTTCTGTCTTGTGTTTCTTTTTTCCTAGTTGTCAGTTAGTCGATTCCTTCCCGTTGCAGTTGTTATGCTTGGTTATTCTTGTTTAGCTTGTGTTCTTTTGAGTGGTCTAGTTGTTTGGTTAGCGTGTGTTTAGTTGTCCTCAGTGTGGCAAGCTTGTTGAGTTGTTTTTTAGTTGAGTAGTTTTCATCTCACAGTTGTAAAGGTTTTTGCTGTTCTTTCAAAAAATGTCTGACAAGTGGACTCTATACTATTGGGATTTTGTTGATTGTTTTGCCACTTATAGAGTGAAGTTAAGCCTTGGTTTATGAATTCTCTACAACTTTCGTATTCTGAAATTTTGCAACAGTAACTTCTATATGGTTCTTTTTTCATATAGGATTCCTTTTCTTACTGAACTGAACTACTTGCGCATCACACAGGAGGAACACTTTGTGTCGATTCTCAACTTCTCTTGGCCTCAGGTTACTTGTGTCACACAGTGCCCCATCAGAGGTTGTAGGGTGGTATTCATGAGCTTCTGCGATAAGTCTAAACAGGTATGTGTACCCCACTACCATAATAATAAGATGTGATTCGACCAACTAGTCAGTTGAAAGAAATGGTATTTTGCAAGTTTGAATTGTGGAAACCGTTTGAGTGCTTACGAGATGTTTATATGCATAGATAATGTTGTGATCGCTTTTCTAATTGCAGAAATTTTATGATGTCTCTCTGTAGATCCAGAAGTTCGCTGTACGTTTCCCACAACTCTGTGATGCAGAATCGTTCTTAAGTTGTGTGAAGGTGAGTTTTCTGTACATTTTCAAGAGCTCAGTGATGTAGGGTCATTCTCAGATTGTCTGAAGATTGAGTCTGTTCTATTTCAGATATATTCAAATGCCACTTCTCTAGTCCAGTGTCTTTCAGTGTTGCCCCTATGCGCATCCATTTATCATGGATGACTCATGTTTCTTTATGTTCTCTTTTCATGTTCATTGGAGCTTACTGTATCCTGTTGTATGTAGCAACTGAGGTGCATTGAAATGCAGTATCATGCATTTTATGTTTACAAGTGATAGATAGAAACATAAATGGATTCCATGAGAACATTTTGTAATCCCATTTTGACAGCTCTTGATGGCTTATTTTCATTCATGTTTTAATAAAATATAAATGAAAGAAATATAGTACCATTATTTTGTTGAAATATGGATTTTTGTTTCATGGAAAAGGAGTACATTTTCATTATACAAAAATATTTGGAACAATGAAGTTTATTTATGCGCAGAAGGATCCCAGAAGTTATAAATAAAAAAAAAAATACTCACATACTAATAATACTTGCATTGAACGACCCGTTGGATTGGCGACAACTGCAATTACCACATGGTAGGAGGGCCCAAACCTACCACAAATGCCACAGGCGCTCCTTGCCACTATTTTTTGTGTTGCCAGCAAGGAGAGTTTTTGAGGCCAACCCAACCACAGTTGCCATTTGCATTGCCAGCGAGGGCATTTTTTTTTTTTTGGTACCACCAGGATGGATTTGGAACCCTGGCCAGTGTCTCCCTCAACACTACTAACTATGGTAGTTTGATACGGCGTGGGCGGTGCGGTGGGTGGTGTGGTGAGCCTGGAGGAGATCGGAGGAGTAGATGGGACTGGGAATTGGAATGTAGTGGATACCAAGGAACCTTGGCAGTGGGTGCTTCTCCGGTGATGGCGGCTGAAGCGCCATACACCACCATCGAAGTGTTAAACCCCTCCCCGGTGCACAGGGAAGTTTATTCCTTTGATAAAATGTTCACAATCCTAGAATATCCCTTTATAGATTAGGAGCACTTGCCAACAGCTAAACCAATCTACTAACAAATTCTCCCTTAATTCCTCCTTTCCTAACAGCCAAGTCCTAGCCACGGCTTGGGCTGGTAGCCTGTTTGGGCCAACACTGGTAATGGCAGCCCACAAACGAGTCCACAACATAGTTTCATATGTTCTGGGACAGGTTAAGCAAGGATATTTAAGTATCAGACTTAGTTTCCTCTTTGCTTGTAAAAGGGTTATAAAGAATTAATAAATGTATGTATTTATTTATTTAATAATCATAAAGGAATGCTCATATGAAACCATGGACATCATACCATCTGGAAGTGACTATGTGTGTGAAGATTCATCAGCATCTGAATATATTGCTTCTAATGGACTTCACCACAGGTAAGAATAGAACTGCTTTAAGGTTTGTAAGTTGCAAGATCTGTGTGTTTTCTAACATAAATGTTACTAGGCCTGGTGATGCTTCAAACTTTGAGGAGCAAAGTTCTGATCACATGATAGATGAACCAGCAATGGGCTACCACGAGGAACCAGACCAGCCTATTCTTGAACCTCTCAGTGCTAGCAACACTAGTAACAGCTACTCTACTTTCCCTCCTAGTTTCAGCCAAATGCTGACAAATTGTTCAATTGATTATGACCAAGGTGCACTAATTTCTGAACAAGATTTACATTGAAATACAATATCCTTATTTTGATTTTGTTGGTCTACAAGCTTAATTACACAATGTGAATCAGATACAGAGGAACCCTGTCCATTGGCTGCATCAAACCATGCCCTTCAAGAGGTACTGTTGTATCTATTTGAAAGTCATGCAAACAGTTGCTGCTGAGAATGTTACTGATATTTTAAATCTTTCAGGTGTATGCACTAGATACTTCTCATGTTGGTAAGAATGATTTTAACTTCATTTTTAGCTTATTTGTATCGATGCTCTTCCTCCCTTGATATGTAAACGATGTTTCTTTGCAGTTGCCGATGAAGAAACAACTGCTGGTAAAGGAATGGATGCTGGTGAGGGAGTTGATACCAGTATATTAACATGTGACATAATGGCACGGATAAAGGTACTCTTATTAAGAATCTTTTGGTCCTGTTGTCAAGTATTTTGTAAATAGTAACATCATGTTTTGTGTCTGCAGACTTATATGGCTGATGAATCCTTTAATGGTATGTTTTCTCTTCCACATGCTGTACCTCTACATAAAAAAAGAACTGTACAATGGTTTCTCACCCATTCCATTACTCATACATACTAACAAAAATCCAGCATTCTCTTTAGTTGTTACCCATACATAAAGTCCTCATTTTACATACTAATATTGATTCAGTACTTTTCTTTCTCTAGATATGTTGTCCAAGCTTGATAAAGTCATTGATGAACTTGGTGGTGACATGTCGCTGTAGATAGCAAAACCTCTTCTGTGGTGGAGGAATGCCTTAATATGTACTCTGTAGTCATATATATACACGCTACTAGAAAAGGAGGCGCGCGGCACCCTACATTGCATTGCCCAAAATTCAGATTTCTGTCTATTTAGATTACATGCTAAGTTAAATGTCCAATACTACCTATACCGTTTTTTGCCAATAATTTACAATACATGAAAAAATTTTCAAGCACAAACAGTTCAAAATAGAAAGTTTTCAACCAAGCTCATGTTTCTCAAGATAGTAGCAGGTTCTTTCATGACTTGTTGATGCGCCTGTATATAAGGAAAGTATGATCCTTATCAACCACGGTGGATGGAAAATCCTAAAATGTATAAATTTCTTCGTGATATTGTTAAAAAGTAATGTATGGGTGGGTTTAGATGGGTTTGGGTGGATTTTTGACCCACCCACAAATACATGAGTTAAATGGATTTGGGTGGGTTATGCGGGTCTGGTGACACCGTCGTCTGCGCACATGGCGATGGCGTGGTGGCAGGAAACTCGCAGGCGCTAGAGTGGCCGGTTGATGATTTCTTTAGCCAGCAGGGTGCATGCTAAAGACCCCATGGCGAAACGGGCAGTTTCTTCGGCTGTTGGAGCAAAAGCGGACACTGTTTCTCACATAAGGAACAGTTTCCTTAAATTTTCTTCCATCCCGTTGTTAATTCAGAACATGCTGATTGATTTGAGATCCAAAGGTGATATACTGTATCTTGCCAAAGAAAGTAAAAACATGCATGTATGATATGTAGCATATGTTGCATGACAAATACGAAGACAACAACAATTATTTTTCTATATACGGATGCAGCATTGCTTTAGAGGTCTTCGTCCCTGAGCATCTAGCTAAGGAACGGACTCTGCAGCAAATGTACGTGCTCTCGCCTCAGTGAAAGCCACGGAAAAATCCGTTGACCAGGTCGGCCACAGGATGGGGCCGCAACGGTGGTCGTCCACTCTGCCGTTGACGTGGCCGGAGCTGTTGAAGGGGCGGCCGTGGCTGCGGCCGCAGCCACGGACGCTGTGGCTGCTGCATGAACCACGGAAGCTGTGGCTGCTGCTGCTGCGGCTCCTGCCGCTGTCCCTCTTCCTCCAGCTCCGGTGGCTGCTGCTGCTGCGGCGGCGACTGCTGCTGCTCCTTCCCGTTCACCAGGCGGCACTGCTTCCTTATCTGGCCCTTGCCCTCGCCGATGAGCACGTCAAGCATTCCGACCTTCTGCATAGCCACGGCAAGCTTCTGCTGCCACATTTTTTCGTCCCGGGCGAAGGCCTCCACCATCTTCTTTGTCTGCGCGTCCTCGATGAGAGCGTTGTCCGAGGTGAGCAGGCCGCGCCGCGCGAGCAGCTCGGAGTAGTACGCGACGTCGAGCTTCTCCCCCGTTGCCGCGTCGAACTTGACCTTGGGCGCTTTCTCGGGGTCGTCGTCGGGTTTCCGCGGCGGGCACATCTGGCGTAGCCACTTGGCATACTGGGGGTCCAGCGTCGGGTCGATGTCGACGCCCTGGGAGAAGTTGTAGATGCGGTTGGCGAACATGAAGCAGTGCGCGCCGCCGATGGAGTGCGCACCGGAGAGCAGGACAAGGTCCTCCTGGGAGAGGCCGCGCTGGGTGAAGAGCTCGGTGAGGCGCGGGACGCGGTGGCCCGGCACGGGGAAGTTGCCCGGGAGGTCGTCCATGTTCGAGCGCATGCCGTCGCGGCGTCCCGCGGCGACCTCGTATCTTGGGAGGCCCGCGGCCACGGCGGCGTCGCGCGCGCCGCGAAGGCGAGGATATCTGCGCAGGAGACCTTGCCGGGGCACATGTTCTCTACAGTGGACTTGGCGAGGTCGATGGTTCTGAGACCGACGAGGGTGAAACCGTTGGCGGACGACTCCTTCTCTGGGACATCGCCAGCGGGCGACTCGTCCAGGAGAAGAGAAGCGTCGCAACCCTGCACGCACATATGGGCGCAGTCACCAACTCACGATATGGTTTGCGGGCATGATGGCAGTGGCAGAATGTGAGTGTTAGTCAATTAGTTACCGTGATGAAACAGTCGTGGAAGAAGAGGCGAATGATGCCAGGGGCGATGCCCCGGTCCATAGCGATTTCGTTGTTGACGATGTCGCTGATGGCGCCCTCAGCATCCGGGCACGTCTTGCTATAGAACCCCAACTGCAGGCCGTCGGAGATCACCGCGTCGACGCCGCTCAGCTGGCTCGCCGAAGCTAACAAGGCAAAAAGGAACAGCAACCTGTGGCGCGACATGTCTCCTCGCCTGGTCGGGATCCCGCCTCCAGCAACGAGTGAACTGCGTGTTTATTTAGCCTCGAGCATGGCGTTGTGGTAGACGAAGGCAAGCTTAACGACGAGCTTGATTGCAGGGACGAGCGACGATGGCCTCACATTATTTAGCCTCTTCAAATTTGTTGTAGACACCGTGCTAATATTAGGAAACAAAGCTCAAATTTTTGCATCTAATATTATTGTACACATTAGTGCTTGTATCCCTTTATACAAGCTGTTGTACATCACTTGCCTTGTGGTTAAAGTAAATGTTGCCATAAATAAAACTATAAATAGTCAGGGTAGTCTTGCTATTGGAACCTAAGCATACAAATATGATTAAATCATAAATTCATAAAAAGACTGTTTTGTATTAATACTCCTAATTAACAAAAACTCACAAAAAGTAAGAAAAGCCAACAATATTATTGTAAACTAAATTTTTATCATTTAGAGCATTTCCAACCGTACTTGATTGATTTTAGTAAGAGTTTCATACTCACTGTAGTGCTACATGAGCAAAAGTAATGATATGGCATGGCAAGAGGAGAGAGACGAGATGGATTTCATACCCATAAAGCTCATTCAATTTGACATTGTTTCCTAGTTCACTAAAACATGCATTAAGAGCCTACATTTCCAATCTCACATGTTTTGCTCGATCTCAGTTTCATCAACAACTTTATGAGTTATTATGATCCTTTTTTTACCAAACATTTTTTCCAAACAGCTTCATAGATGAAGTTCTTTTCCTATAATCTCACAATGGAATGAAGAGAGATGATAGCAAAAAGTACCTTTTCACCGCCCTCTCCCTTGTTTGCCTCTCTTAAGCCCGGATTGGTAGAGCTCCCACTAGCTCCGGTTTTTCTGACGCATGCACCATTCTTTTTTTAGGAGCTTTTTCTCTCTGTTCTCTCCTCTCACACAGCAGAGAACAGAGGAGAGAAAAAAATTCTTATGGACAGAGTATGTGTCGGGGGCCAAACAACCGGCCTGTTGGGCCCCCCGGCTAAGCAAAATTAAGCAAGCTGTCATTAGAAAACCACATCCAGCCCAATGAAGACCGGATCTTGTGGGCTGGCACTCCGACGGCCCGATGGAGGACCACGGCAAGGGCCCGCAGGTGAACCGCGCCGTGCAGTCCCTAGAGCAAGAGCATGACCCCCAGGACGCGCGGCCCGCACGACCCCTGCGGGACCAAAGGACTCCCCGGGTCGTGACCGGGGAGGTCGCGGCTCGCCACGACCCTCCCGCAGCGTCTTCGCGAAGAAGCAACCGAGGCTTGCGCTCCACGCATGAGCTACGACCTCGCTACCCGCATGACCGGTCAAACCATGTCCTCTCGATCTGCGCCCGTGCGGGCATGGGCGAGGAGCATCTTGACCGCCTTGTGCGTCGGTGCGCGGCGTGTTTCACACGAAACGCCCGGCACCGTTGTTAGCCGAGCGGGGCGTGGTCCGGCTCTTGACCGCACTTGCTTAGCCAAGGGCGGGGCGTGGCTCGGCGTCTAATCGCCCTCTTGGTTGACATCCGGACAAGCCATCCGTCACGACCCACTCCCGTGCCGCATACAACGTCATTAACTCCGAACGATACAATAAACGCTCTAATCAACTGTTCAGCCTCTCCGCCCACTTTGAAGGCATGGGCAGGCGCTCCGGCGACGCGACCACACCGGCGACCGTTCCTCGATCAACACGTGCGATACAAGGAAGAAGGGCGCCACGACCCCGTGAAGGCGGGCGAGCCACTCCACCATTTGTTCTTTTTTTTCTTTTTCTACACGGTACACCCATACTTTCTCCATGAGACATGTAAAGCCGTTCCCTCCCTTCATCTATAAAAGGGAGGGCGAACCATTCTGCGAGACAAGAGACCACGAGATTACCGAAACCCATCACGTACATACACCACACACGCCACGATATTGACGCCACGCTCAATCAGAGACTTGGGAGCCCTACCCTCTCTCGAACCATTTGTAACCCCTACTACGAACCGCCGCTAAGTAACACAACTCCATCGAACTGGACGTAGGGCCTCTCGCCCGAACCAGTATACCCCCCGTGTCCTCTTAGCGAACCATCCAGACATAAACGCGCATCTATAAATTTACTAGTTGGTGCTTTCACGAAACACCGACAGTATGCGTCAGAGAAGCTAGAGCCGGTAGCTCTACCAAGGTTTTAACTATACATAAAACTATTGTTGAAGCCATTTTACTAATAGATTTTTTTTTAAAAAAAAAAAAGTTCAACTCCACCTATAAAGTTAGGTAGAAGATGTTAGGAGAGGAGATAACAAGGGGGGAGCTTTATCGTGCTTATGTTGTCGACGTAGCAGCAAGCTGACGAGAACATTGAGCGGTGACACCCCACGATGATGATCAGGTTCACACGTGCACGTGTCAGGTGCTTCTCCATGCACCCACCACACGCGTCGCCTCACACTGATCCAGGCATCCAGCGCTCCACGCTATAAGTGATAAGCATCTTCGTGCTCGTCGCCGCCACGGCCCTTGCGATGGCCACGACTACGTCACCGCGGACGCACGGCCAGCAGCCGCCGTACCCGTACGGGCGCCTGCGGCAAGACCCGCTGCGACGCATGCGAGGTCTGGACGTCAAGTCGGCGCTCCGGGCCAGCCCGCGCGCGTCCACGGTGGCCACGGCCGCGTTCCTCGTCCCGCTGGGCGCCTCGCTGCTTGGCGCCTCGGGTTTCGCCCTGGCGGCGACCCTGACCGGCCTCGCGCTCGTCACGCCGCTCCTCGTGATCTTCAGCCCGGTGCTGGTACCCTTCGCGCTGGCCGCGGTGCTCATCGCGGCGGGGCTCCTCGCGTCGGGCGCGACCACCGTCGCCGGCGTCTCCGCGCTCACGTGGGCCGTCGGGTACGTCCTGCGATGGCAAAGAGAAGGCGGCGGCGGCGGGGTGACTGGGATGGTGGCGCAGCCGCTGGACCACGGGCTGAAGCGGCATGGCGCGGAAGGCACCACTGCATTCGTGGGGCACCGGCCACATACCCGGGAAATCGATGTTGCTATTGCGTGATGGTTTGGCGGCGCGTGCAACTCTTCTAGTTCGCAGGTGTGTGGAGCATGGTATGGATTATACTTAGCTTGGATGGATCACACAACGTTGCAGAGGATGTATTTAATTTGCAGCTGGAATAAAACAGATTTGTGAAATGCAAGAACTGGCAGGTACTTCTCAAATTTACAAATTCCTCTTGAGTCTCAAACTGTTGAATGTTGATGCATTCTTCCGTTAAAGACGTATAAGACCTACAAAATCCTAGAAATGGCTAGACAAATGCATGCTATCAGAAAAACAAAGGACAACAGAAAAGAACATCAAACAAGCAAAAAAGAAAGAAACAGCAAAAGGGAGAACAAGCTGCTAAGATCGATCCGATCCGGTCCGAATTTATCTCATCAGGGACACTTCACGTTCCTCCCTGGCCCTCCGTAGTAGAAGTAGCTTCCCCAATAGCTGTTGGAGCCACCCTGGATATCATAGCATCCGGGGCGATCGGCGAGGAGTTTCAGGTTGGCCGCCGGGATGAGGTTGTTGTCCCAGTCCACCACCTGCAGGTTCCGGAAGTAGGCGGCGCGGTCGAAGCCCTCGCTGGGGAAGTGGCCGCTGCCCATCTGGGTCGCCGTGTGCGACCCCGACGGCCGGGTGTTGACGACCTCACCGCCGAACTGCACCATGTTGGCGTGCCGCGCCAGGTGGGTGAAGAGGTACGACGGCCAGTACCCGACTACGAGGCCCGGGCCAAGCTCCAGCCACCAGTGCCCGTGCTTTGGATCCTGCAAGACACCACGCATGGACCACACTGGTGTCAGAAAAACTTCATGGCAGACGGCAGGCACATTAGTTAGCTTTGAAATAAGGTTAGTTACCTTCCATAACATGAGAGTGATGTCAAACTGCCTGCCATTGTACACCGATTCAGGGGTGATAGCCGCCCCAACCGCAATCCTGTTCGTCGTCTGCACGAATCCGCGGCAATTGTGGTTGTAGCACCCGGTTTCTTGGTACGCGTCAGTCTAGAGTACAGAATGTTCGTTTGATTAGTATCGTAGTATATGGTAATAAGGGGAAAAAACATGTGACTTCCAATTAAATATTAATGTCGCTTATCCGATGATAAAAACACTTACTGTCCAATAGGTGAAGAATCTTGGGTTACTGTCTCCGTATAGCTCAGGGCTTACCTATAAAAGCATAGAACATATTTTTTTAGATAAAGGATAGAAACTATCCGGCTTCATCCACACGTGGGTAGAATCAGGACAAATTATTACAGCATCAAAAACAAAAAGAAATTGGATTCATAATGTTATCTGCTCATTTTTCTCATCTGTTCAAAAACAAAAAGAAATTGGATTCATAATGTTATCTGCTCATTTTTCTCATCTGTTCAAATGTACCTACCTGCCATCCAGCTTCGATGGTGTTGAGATCATTGCCGAAAGAGCCAGAGAGGACCCAGATCTGTGACAGGCTGAACTCAGACGGGTCACCTATCCTTGGTGACCACACATTAACACTGGCCTTGGCGCCATAGTAATGTTCAGAGTTTACATACCCAACTGCATGCTGTAACCAAGTGAAAACCCATATCAGCAATGTACAGTCCCAACAAGGCAACAAGGGTTCCAGTGAGAGATTTGACTAGTTTAGTTAGGGGTACTGTACTAACACGGCCAACTAAACGCTCTGGACACAAGACAGAGCAACCAGATTACTTTAATGGCCAGGCCAAATGAGCTCATGATTCAAGAAGCTCTAATTTTCTTATCTGGATTAACTTACTGAAGCTTCTGTACGTGCAGATGTAGAAAACGATTTTGTCTCTTGGCATCTCTTAGCCGGAGATTAGGCTTCTCTATCAATTGAATCGAGGTGCATTGAATCTGATGTCTAAAACGATTAGGCTTCCACTTTTTTCGGCTTACTTATCTCACTGACTACCATGAAATTTTTTTCATCAAGACCATAGTTAACTGTTGGTCCACCACAAAATCTCATAATAGGATGTTCCCTAACTTGTGACCCAAAAAAAACAATACCAGGGAAAACTTGATCTTGAAACTGGCCAAAATTCACGATCTTATCAATACAGAGCAAAGAAAAGGTTAAGTACTATGTACTTAGTGAGATTAAAATTGAATAATATAGGTTTGTTTTCTAAAATGAGCTAAAGAAAGGACAGCAATTTTTTGTCTAGGGCTCTAGGAACTAGTCGAAGTTTAGGATCTACAGAAATCAACAATATGTCTGAATATTAAGTGTTAACTACTGTATTTAATGAAGTCAAATAGTTAACCTTGCCTAAAGATGCCAATGAAAGCTTCACTGGCTGCATAGAGAAGTGAATTCTTAATGTTATGGAAACGCATGGTTCTTTGGAACCATTTGGCCTATCTGATTAATTATCACTACATATATGGACTCATCCTTGAAATTTGATGGCTTTGTCATTGACCTAGCTAGCAGCAAGCATCGGAACCAAACAAAGGTGAGATGTTACTTAAATCACTGCTATCAATACAGAATATATGTTCAAAATTCAGCAAATACTAAACAACATCAAAACCAAGAAAGAATTGCACATGCTAGTGCTACTAATAAAATCTGCACTGTTGATACAAAAAAGGATCTGTACTATAGATAAGTAGCTAGACAGGAGTCTTAACAGTTGTCTTGGCCATTGACTGAAATAGAGTATATATTTCAGTGGCCAGATTGTGTAGTCAAGCATACAGAAGACTAAAAATAAGATGACAGTGGCCTACAGAAGTGGACAAAGCTAGGCATCGATCTTAGCAGCAAAGTAATTTTTCTCCTATGGATTTTACCCAAGTGAAGCTTCTGTAGATTCATGCAAGCAGTCATTGTTGTGCTATCTTATTCCAAGTGCACGGGCTTCTCTTTTGTAATTTTCCTATTTTCCTACTTTTGGGGCTTCATGTTACTAATTTGATTATCCCTGTAGTCGAAATCCAAACATCGATTTTCTTTCTTTTCATCTGCACTATATATAGGGTGTTGCAACTTTGGATACTATGCTACTGAATAAAACAAGTACAAATGTTTTGTTTTCTGGAGTACTTAAAATTATGGCACTGCAAAAGTTATGTGCATGCCACTGCAAAAGCATAACATCTACAATGTCAGGAAGGCAGGAAACAGTTTTGTTAGAAAGATCGCGCAGGAAAATCGATTGCATTACTCTGGAGTACACATATATTCTTTTTAATACTTCTATATCATTTATTTAGTAGTAGTACTGTTTAATGGAGAATGGCTTGTAGATCGTAATAAGAGTATAAGACCAACCTCATGGCCGCTGCTTGTGGAATCACGGCGAACACCCCGGCGCACCGGCTTCCTGCCGTATCTCCTGAGGGAGCTGGCCCTGAGCAGATCTTTCTCCGTCGTCCGCCGTATGGGCACCGTCCCCTCCGGACACGCCTCGCCGGTGGCATGCCACGCCTGCACCACCATCTCGCCGACTCTGCTGCTGCCGCTGCCGCTGCCGCTGCCACCAAGGGTGAAGTTGCAGTTCTTGGGCCTCTCCGGTGGATCCTAGTAAATCAGCATTAAGAGTCTATAACATGCGTAGAGCTTACTAAGCAAACGCCAAAAGAACGAATTTGTGTGTTGATGTTAGTGTTACCAGAATCTTTTGGCCTCTGAGCTTTGGGTGGTCAAATGCTGGCTGGAGGTGAGAGGGAACACAGTCTATGATATCACCATCCGGGCTCTGCATGAAAAAAAAAACAAGATACAGATTCACGAAGCACAAAGGGAGATCGGAAATAGCTTGCTCATGAAAAAAAATTATCGAAATTAAGTTTCAGGTTACGAGCAATGACCTGGATGGTCTTGAGAGCAGGCTTGTTAAGTTTGGTGAGCAGAGCCCTGATCCTCTTGTGCTTGAGTAGTTCCTTCCCCGGCCTCAGCGTTGCAGCAGTGGCATTGCCGCCAGGCTTGGAGGATGCCAGTGCGGCGGTGGCGGGAGGAGCAGCGAGCAAGAGCACGAGGAGCAAGGGAACAAAGTAGAAGCTACTACAAGAAGCCATTGCTCCCCCAGCTGCTTGTCTGCTTGTAGCCGCAAGCACCCACTAGGAAAGCACAAGATAGCAATAGTAATAGTGCGTAGTTGTCTTCTTCCTCCCTAATGCCTTGCGAGTAAGCTTCTTGGTCCGTTGTGATTGTGAGCCTCCTCCTCGCTGTCCTTTGTGCGTGTTATCTCTTTCCTTTGGAGTGAGTCTCACATTTGTTTCACACCTCTCTCTCTCTCTCTCTCTCTCTCTCTGCTTCTGATTTTCACCTCTCTCCCTCTCTCTGGTCTCTGCTTCTGAGTGTCTGATGCTGGGTTTGCCGTTTGCCTTCTTAAAACCATCCGTGTGCCACTTCAAAGCAAAAGAAAAAAATATAGAAAAACTGAAGTGCGGGGGAAAACTGCGGAGGCTGGACAGTTGGAGTTCCAATAAAAAGCGTTAGGTGCTATAGATTTATGTGTCGCAATAAACCACTCCATCGCCAACCAAGCACGCAGCTAAAGCGAGGGGACCCTGCCCTCGCCTGCTGCCCTGCTTGACCCCGGTCACTGGGCCTGACATTGTTTCGTTTTTTCTCTCTCTATCTACTATCTCTGCATTTCAATCTGGGAAACATTATATTTTTTTTACAGCTTTACTAGATACATAAGAAAGATAATGTATCTAGAAAACTCAAAGCATCTTACAATTTAAATCCAATGGGTGTCTACTAAGGGCAGCTAATTTTCTATAATTTTCTCCACGTCCCTATTAAGAACATAATAGATCACCACTTACAACTATTTCTAGCACATGCTCCAAAATTTTAAAATCATATTACAACATTTTTTAACCACATATCTATACCCAATCTTTCTTCCCTTTCCTAATCTCTCCCTTCATGAAATGAATACAGCCAATGAGACGCATGTACCCTAGTTGAACGAGTGTGAGCTTAATTCGACCCTGGTCGGACCATTTAGCTAGCAAGGGTTATAGTGAGCCCCTCTTTTCCTCCACACCCACGAGTCGATCACCTCTTACTGCTGCCTCAACACCACTCGCTGCTACTGCCATCGACACCTCTCGCCTATCGTCACAATGACAAGAGGATAAGAATTGTCCACCAATACCACCATTAGAGAGATGAAGCCCTCTACTATCAAAAAGGCGCAATTGGCAACGTCTCCACTTAATAAGGTGCTCAGATTCAAATGGATTCCAAAAGGGTTAGTTCTTCCACTTGTTCTTGTTGGATTTAAATGGTTGAGTTGCGGATGCATTAGGTACACAGTGGTCTGAGCTCATCTATTTGGTTTTCTTTTCATTCAGCCTTTTTCCCCTCCAATAGGATAAATTTGAGCACAACATGTAGGGTGGCGATTAGAATTCCTGCCTATGTAGAGTGTATGATGGGTTGGACGATTATCATGTGACAGTTAACATAATGTATGTGTTGGACAGGGATAGCACATGTTGGATTGATTTTCATATGCACTTCAGAAAGGCGTTTTCTATGGCCTTAACAACATACGGGGAATAGATATACCATGTGAAAGACCCATATTAGTCCCACCTTAATATGGGGCATTGATACACCATGTGAGAGACTCATATTAGTCCTACCTTAATATTACATTGGCAAGACCTTCAATTCATCACACCACGTTGTTTTTGTTTTTGTTGGACACTACATCACCTTTTATTGGGCTTTGAGCCTTCTAATCTCCCGTGAGACCTAGACTAAGGTTAGAGATTGCCCAACTAGGTGAAGAACACCCCCAAGAAAACCTTTGGATTTGTGCTCCCGTTTTCTGCCTCTGAAAGCCCTAGTTTGGTTTTGGCTAATTGATGAAACCTAGGACTAACCCTATTGCTAAGTGTATAGCATTGGAGAAAGGGGAGGTCCAAGCCAAGTGGTGGAATGGTGATCAAGTTGATGGAAGTGATCAAAGATGATCAAGTGCCACCTTTGGAGATGAAGGAAGATGAGGAGCAAGATGGAATGCTAGAGGCAAAGGTATATGCTAGGGCATTTCCATTTTGCCGGCCATAGGTGAGTAGAGAAGTTGATGGCCGGATTTAGGATTGATAACCGTACTATTAAGAGGGGCGATGTTGCGCAATATCGTTTATCTAAGTGCCACTAGGTGAGCAATGTCTTTGCATATGCATTAGAAACCTAGTGAGCTAACAATCTCTTGCAAAATTCATTTGAAAATGCTAACACACGTACACAAGTGGTGAGACACTTTGGTGTTGGCACATGGGAGCAAGGGGTGATGGTGTTTAGGTATAGAATCCTCCCGTCTAGCTTGCGAGGCGGGACTCGGAGTTTTTCGAACGAAGAGTTGTCACTCAGAAGTGACCGGACGCTGTCTCGGTAGGGACCGGACGCGTCCGGTCAAGTGTGGGCGTCCGGCGTCTTTCTGGGGTCACCGGATGGCGTGTGACCGGACGGTCCGTTGCTGTGTCCGGTCGGCCTGCAGAAAGGTGGCGCTTGTGAGCTGGTGTGGACCGGACTCTGGGCGCATCCGGTCAAGGTGCACAGGACGCGTCCGGTCAAAAAAAACACGTTTTGGACCTCTCTGGTGGGTGACCGGACTCGCACTGTGCGAGCGTCCGGTCGAGCGTAGGACGCGTCCGGTCGATGTCTGACAGCGCGCGAGAGATCGAGCCTTTGGCGCGCAACGGCTATTTTCAAATGAGCTTGACACGTGGCCGTGGTAGAGGGACCGGACGCTGGGACCGGACGCGTCCGGTCGCCACTTAACCCGTGTCCGGTCGACGCGCAGAAATTTGTTCTTGTGAGCAACGGCTATGTGATCTTGTGGGCGTCTATATAAGTGCATTGGCCGGCTCTAGGGAGTCTCTCTTGGCACTTTGACATACTTGACATCCCCTAGAGCTAAGCAAACCAACTCTCTCACTTTGCATGCCTCTTGATTGATCTAGAGAGTGATTGGGAGAGCTTCTAGTGCATTTGCCTTGTGATTGAGCATCTAGTGGCACTAGTGAGCGTTCTTGCTGCGATTGAGCTTATTACTCTTGGTGATTGCCGTCACCTAGACGGTTGGAGCAGCAAGCCGGAGTTGAGCAATGTTGAAGATTGTTCTTGGCCACTCCGGAGGTTTTTGTGAGGGGTGTTGATCCCACCCCGCGGGAGATCACGAAAGGAATCCTTAGTAGAATCTCGTGTCATTGAGTTACCCTCACTTTGTGTGAGTTCTTGTGACGCCCGGTGAGGGCTTAGCTTGTGGCACCGATTAGCCACCAAACTACCGAGTGTGTGGTCGACACAACGGGGAGTAGCGTGCCGGCAAGCACGTGAACCTCGGGATAAAAAATCTTGTGTCCCTCGGTGTTCTTGTGTGGTTTGATCCTTCGAGATCAACTTGGATTTCTCTATTGGATCATCTCTTCGGGTTTCATTGTATTGACAAGACGGTGATTGGTCATCATCTCGAAGGCAAGGTTTGCACTCTCTCGGTTCTCTTCCTTGCGATTATATTTATGCAAAGCAGCATACTAGGTTGTGTAGTGTAGTTTGCTTGCTAAGGATATTAATCTTAGTGTACCTAGTGTATTAGGATTGTTAGAATTGGATAGGTTGGCTTGCAACCCCTCACTAGGCTAGCGCAACAATTGCTTCGCCTCTTAGTGTACTAACCGGTTTGTTTAGTGCTTTGCAAGAAAATTTTATAGGCTATTCACCCCCCTCTAGCCATTTAGGACCTTTTAGCCTCCTCACAAGATGAGCATGGGCATGTAAGACAAATTAAAAAGCTCAATCCATATCATGTTCGAGTCCACAACAGACTCTAGAAGTAGCTCACACCAAAGTTGTCGTCCTGTCGCATTAAAACTCTATGTCATATACAAACCCCATTTTTAATGGTGTATGCGAATGCGTAGAAAGCTAATGAGATAAGCTTTCCGATAGTTGTACTCACACATCAATATTTAACGGGAATCATCAAAACAATTGGGCACATAAAATCTATCATTTTTGGCAATTGGCCGTGTATCAGTATCACGTTGGAGTCCATTAGGGACACATCTAGAGGTTGTTGGCTGACCCATACTATATATTCAGTAGTCATCAAAGAAGTTAGTGCTTGGGTTTCAATTGAAATAATCTGCCACCGAGTAGTATCCACATTCAATACTTTGTGAGACCCAACTTTTGAGAGTTTAATCTATATCATCAATATTTTAGATTGTGTTCTTTCTTGTTTGGTGTTCTTCAATTTGAAGGCAAAGATTAACCTTCATGATGAGGTCAAATAGATAATACACCATTGATAATCAGAGGAGACACTATGTTGTGGTTGCAGGGTTTGGATATTTACACTACTACAGAACAGGCCTTTGGTCACTTGGCCAAAATGAATATTAGCTCCCGCAAACATTGCACCCGGGACTAAAAACACCTTTAGCCCCGGTTAGGAACACAAACCGGGACTAAAAGTCCCCTTCCCAACGGCTACTGTTGTCGACATGCGCAGATGGGGACTTTTAGTCCCGGTTGGTAACACCAACTGGGACTAAAGGTCAATCTTTAGTCCCGGTTGGTGTCCCCAACCGGGACTAAAGGTATTGTCCCTGGGTGACTCCGGCAAATGGGACTAAAGATTGGCCTTTAGTCCCTGTTGGTGTTACCAACCGGGATTAAATCCTCCCCCCATATTTGAATCCTTCTTCCTCCTCCTGGCCGAGCCCGAGCTCACCTTGTTCCTTTGTTCTTCATGTATTCTTGCTTGGTTCTTGCTCACATCTCCGGCCATTGATTCATTTCGTCACTTCTACGCCATCATTTTCTTGTTTAGAGGTTACTATCTTCATCTTCTCAACTTTTAGCAGCGGCGTATCTTATTTTGTAGTGTTATACATGTGGTTTTTTATTTTTTTTTTTTGATTTCTACATTATTTTAAACTCTAATCACTTCATCGTTTGTGGTATTATAATTAGTTTTTTAAAAAATAACATTTGATAATACTTTAGTTTATAATTTGTGATCTGGTTAATTAGTTAATTATAACTAAGTATAAATAATACATTTGAAGGATTATTTAATTATAACTAAGTATGAATATAAAATTTGTTTAGGAAAAATAAGAATGGAGAATTTTAGGTTATGTGTTAGTTAGTTACTTAGAATACTTTATTTTTGCAATTTGTGATCGGGTTTATTAGTTAATTTAAACTAGTATGCATGCCACATTTCATGATTAGTTAGAAAAATAAATAACTTTGGTATTTTTTAGTTTTGCTTGTTTAGAAAAAAAATAGAAATAGAGAATTTTGGGTTATAATACTTTAATTTGCAATTTGTGACCGATAAGTTTGAACCACATGCCAAGTAATTATTTTTTTCTTTTCTCTATGTCTATAAAACCAAGTAATTATTTTTTTTTCTCTCTATGTATAAAGCTAAGTAATTATTTTTTTTTCTTTTCTCTCTGTCTATGCATTAAAGTAATTATTTTTTGTTTTCTCTCTATGTATAAAGCCAAGTAAATCTATTTTAGGACGGAGGGAGTAGGCACGTTGATGATGGCGGGCGGCGGGACCGCAGAGAATAGGGCAACTCCAAGCAAGCTAGCGCCGCTGAAGCTACGCTTATCGCCGTCATTACACTAGCTTTATTCTTTGCTTCGGTCCGTCCCCGTCCCCATCGTATCGACCACCAAGGCACACGGCACCGCACGGTACCGACACTCTGCACGCCGAGCTTTGCTTTCGGTCATCTACAAGTGTGATGTGAGTTGATGAGTTAGGATGACCGTGTCACTTAACTCGTCCGTTCTAAAATAATTCAAACATGACAAATGAAGTTATCATTAAATATAATCTAGCCAGCTACTGTTCTTCCTTCTCCATCGTGGCGCACCTAGGGTTTAGAATTTTGTGGAATGCTACGCTCAACGTTTCGTATCTTCGAAGGATGGTCTGTAAAGAGAGACATCTCACCGAACTGGTTAGAATCATCTAGGTCAATTGCACCATCAGCTCCTAAAGCTTGTTGCTTTCCAGGAAGAACCACATGCTTCAGCTTATCGGAATGCACGTATACGGTATGCACAACGTTTCTACGAGTATATAAGCGCACGTGGCCTTCACTTCTCTTTACCATTCTACGTGCCCTTCTACCGTCGAAATACCGGGTTAATTAGTTAATTATAACTAGTATGCCTACCAAATTTCTTGATTATTTAGAGAAATAGAGAACTTTGGTGTTTTTTTTTTTAATTTTGCTTGTTGAGAAAAATTAGAAATAGAGAATTTTAGGTTATTTGTTATTTTTATTTCTGTAGTAAAAATTAGAAACTTATCATACTTTATGTTGCAATGCGCATAATGACACATGGTTGGATGTACAATGCCGATCGCCGCTCCAAAGAATTCATTGATGGTGTGCATTATTTCTTAAGAGTGGCCGAGGAAAACAAGCGGGATGGATTCATACGTTGCCCACGTGCCTTGTGTCAGAATTTGAAGGAATATTCTAGCTCTAGAAATATTCACTCACATTTGTTGAAGTCGGGTTTCATGCCAAACTATATTTGTTGGAACACAAGGACTTTCTACGATCCCAGTTCCCAGAGAAGAATGAAGCTTGGCTTATGCGTCAGCACATGGACACTTTCAGTGATTGGTTACGAAAAGAATGTCAGGGTAATGACCAGATTGATGAGCAACTGTATTTGTTGGCTAGGCAACCATCATGACACATCCTCACGTTCAAAGGGTACGAGATAAATGGAAATACATTTTACACCTTATGCCAAGATAAAAAAAAAAAGCACGAACCAAAAAAAAAAACAGGGGGTTCAGCGTAGACGCCACCGACCCGAATGGAAACAGACAAACATATTATGGCCGCATAGAGGAGATTTGGGAACTAGACTACGCACCTAATTTTAA
Organism: Chrysopogon serrulatus; assembly: GCA_015844335.1. NCBI lineage: Eukaryota > Viridiplantae > Streptophyta > Magnoliopsida > Poales > Poaceae > Chrysopogon > Chrysopogon serrulatus. The sequence goes on along the minus strand of JADLZL010001946.1, from coordinate 20,963 downwards.
AGTCCCTTTGTTCCGGTGCCAATGGGTCAAGAATACCGGAGGCGGGGTAACAATTGACAAAGACTATGGAATAACAACAAAGTGGACCACAACAATATTGGTTACAAAGGTGAACCATTCGTCCTTGCTGGCGATGTGAATCGGGTGTTCTATGTGAAAGACATGTCTACAAAACAAAAAAAGAGGGAAAAATGACAACAAATCAACGAATGAGCCAAAACGCCATATAGTTCTCTTAGGGAAAAAGAAACATTGTGGGAATTGAGGACAAGTCGATATTTCGAGAAGATTATGAAAGGGATGACCGAATCACGCCTTTCAATGTGACCAAAGATCCGAGCATCATGATAAATGCCGAGGACACTCCATGGTTACGTCAAGATCATGATCAAGGAACATACGTCAAAAAGAAGATCACTACTTGTGCCCGCCTAATAAATAGAGTGTATTAGAGTATGTGTATGTGACAATTGTAACGTAAGATGTAATGGTGACTGTGGCATTGCTATTATAATCTGTGGAAAGATTTTATGTTCCCAAATTTATTATGAAAGCAATTAGACAAAAAGAAATGAAACTGTTATTTTTTAACAAATTAGTACCTATTCTTTTATTTACTATGCAATTAACAAAATTAATCTAATTATTATAAGCATAAATAAATAAGAAATAGGTTAAATCTTTAAAGAATGATGATAAATGAACAAAATTTATGTTTAAATAATGTATTTATGTTTGCTATTATAAGGGATGGAAAGATTTTATTTTACCAAATTTATTATAAAAGCAATTAGACAAAAAGAAATAGAACAGGAACTTTTTAAAAAAATTTATACCCATTCTTTTATTTACTATGCAATTAACAAAAATAATCTATTTAGAAATAGCATAGATAAACAAAAAAAATAATCTAATATAAACAGTGATTTTGGAGATAAATAGTGAATATCACGTATATCATGATTTTGGAGATAAATAGTGATACATGAACAAAATTTACGTTAAAATAATACAAAAACAAATTTTCTATTGAAAACAACTACTTTAAAGTATTTTAATTAAGTCAAACATTTTTGCATTAACAAAATACTAATTGTTTTTTATATTTATGTTTGAAATTATAAGGTGAGAAAATAATTTATGTTCAAAAAAATTTCTACAAAGGCAATTAAGCAAAACGAAATGCAATCAAGTTTTTTAAAAAATTTATACCTAGTATTTAATTTACTAGACAATAAACAAGTTTTAACATATTTATTATAGGTTATTAAAAAGAAAAACAAAAGGTAATTACCAAGAAATTCGGGATGTAGGGCAAAACCTTTTAGTCCCGGTTGGTACCACGCACCGGGACTAAAAAGCGGGACAACCGGGACTAAAGGTGGCACCTTTAGTCCCGGCCTCTTTGACCAACCGGACTAAAGGTGTTTTAGTCCCGGTGCGTGTACCAACCGGGACTAAAAGTCCCGGCGGGTACTAAAAAATACAGTCGTCCTTCTTCTTCCTCTAGCCACCGGTCGGCGTCGCCGCCGCCGCCCGTGTCCGAGAAACAAACCCTAGCCATCGCCGTCGCCGTCCCTGCCGTTGACCTCGCCGTCCTCGAGCCCGCCCGCGCCGCTCCCTCCTCCACACCGGCGTCGACCCGGCCATCTCCATCCTCCACCGCTCCCTCCACGCCGTCCTCGGCGAGACAGGCAGGCAGCCTCCCTCGCCCGTCCGTCTCGACTCCGCGTGCCCGGCCCTCTCCCTCTCCGACACCCGCGTCCGGCCGGATACCCTACTGCGGCCATCTCCATCCTCCACCACGCCCGTCCTCGTCCACACGCCCCGCCGTCCTCGAGCATTCGCCCACGCCCGACCGCCTCCTCGCCGTCCCGTGGCGTCGACCCACGTCGCGGCTGCCTCTCGACACACCGGGTTCGGCCGGCGACCCGCGCGGCCGTCCTCTCCACGCGGCGGCGGGGCGACCCCCCTGGACCGGGCGCTGCCGCAACCCCGCTGCGCGGCCGTCCTCCACGCGCTGGCCGCCGTGTGCCGTCTTTTGCGTGTGCCAGCGCCGCCTTTGCCGCACCGTGCGTCTTCTTTGCCGTGTGCGGTCTTCTTTGCCGTGTGCCGTGCAGCGCGCTTTGCCGTCTTTGCTATGCCGCCGTGCCGCCTTGCCGTGCATCTTCCGTCCCGTGACGCAGCAGGTAGCCGTCCTTTTCATGTGTTGTATCATCGGCCATCGAGCCAAGATCCCGGTTGGTGTATGTATATGTGTGTGTGTGTGTGTGTGTGAGATGGCCGGCCATCGAGCGCGGCGATGATAGTAACTCTGCAGGGGCCGTTGGCGACAAAGCATGTTAAACCGCTATAGCATTGTATCCGATACGCTAATTCGAAACCCTATTTGAATACCCTAATTTGATCCGATACGCTAATTCGAAACCCTAATTCGAAACCCTAATTCGAAACCATAATTTGATCCGATACGCTAATTCGAAACCCTAATTCGAAACCCTAATTGAAAACCCTAATTTGATCCGATACGCTAATTTGAAACCCTAATTGAAACTATAATTTGATCCGATACGCTAATTCGAAACCCTAATTGAAAACCCTAATTTGATCCGATACGCTAATTTGAAACCCTAATTCGAATCCCTTATTTGATCCCATACACTAATCCTATTTGAAACCCTAATTTGATCCGATACGCTAATTGGAAACCTTAATTGAAAACCCTACTTTGATCCGATACGCTAATTTGAAACCCTAATTTGAAACCCTAATTTGATCCGATACGCAAATCCTATTTGAAACCCTAATTTGATTCGATATACGTTAATCTTATTCAAAACCCTAATTTGATTTCATACACTAGCCCTAATTTATTATAGGTTATTAAAAAGAAAAGACATACACTTAGTGTATGATACGCTTAGTGTATATTTCACTTATGTTTCCACTGCTTAGTGTATATTTCTTTATGTGCAATATAGTATATATATAGGGTTAGGGTTTACATGCATGTATAAAGATTATTTTTATTTTTCTTTTTTCTTATGGCGGTACATGACAAATTGAATTCTAACATCTTTCACATATATTTGCAGAAATGGCCGATCCGAATGATAACATGGATGATGCAATGATGGACCTAATCAATAGCGGTGGCAATCAAAATCCCCAAGACCAAGGTGAAGACAATGAACAAATAGATGATGGGAGTCAGTACTTCGCTGATTATGAAGAACTTGTGGGAGATAATCCTGATGAGGTCTATCTACAATCTAGTATATATGTATATACATGAAATTAAAATGAATGGCTTTTGTATTAATATATTTATACTTGTTTGTGTAGCCCTCGATCGATCGACAACTACCGGGAGTAGTAGTAAAAAGTGCGAGGCCCGAAGAAGCCGTTGGAGGGTCGGTACATTCTGTCGGAATTCGACGAGGGTACTGGCCAAGTACTTGGGGAACATTCAAAGAAATTTGTTGCGCACTGTGGATACCTAGTAAGGGACAGGCTCCCGATCAGTGCTCGAGAATGGAGGCAACGGAAAGATGACCCTACTATTAGTTATGTCTCGGATCGTGACAAGGAATTGCTATGGCTAGATATCCTTCAACATTTCACGCTCGATACACAGGATGAAGCTTTGAAGGAGAAGGTTCAAATTTGGGCTATGCAGAAGATGGCCAAACAATTTCAGGCTTGGAAGAAGAAACTCCACAAGACTTTTGTTGCACATAACCGGACACCGGATTTCACCAACAAGGCCTACGTCAAGTTGAGGCCTTTTTTGGGATGAGTTCGTCTGTTTAAGAACTCGGATGAGGGTCGCATAGATAATCCGTAATCAGGAAAATGTTAGACACAAGCAATACCACCATCACTTGGGTTCAGGTGGCTACCGGAGTGCTATTCCCAAGTGGCAGAAGCTGGAACAGGAGATTGTTGATAAGGGGATGGAACCAGAATCACTGCACTGGCCTGAGCGCGCCAAGTATTGGTTCTTCGGTCATGGGGGAACCCTGACCTAGAGACCGGAAAGGTAGTGTATGGCGAGAAGCTGCAGAGAGTGGGACAGAGAATGGCCTATGCCCGAGAATTAGTTGAAAGTGGCGCCCGGCGACCAAATAGAGAGAAGGATGAGCCGACATACGCCCCGGAGACTAGCGAACACCTGGGTGAAACAAGAGGCTATGGGGAGATATCGTGGGAGCATGGCTTCCCTAAAGATAGACCCACTTATAGAAGCCGCCAAAGAAAGAAGGAAGAGGAGGCGAGCGATTGCGTAGGTTGGAGGCAATGGTGATGGAGTCACGCGAAGCGGCTCGTGAAGCGATACAAATGAGAGAAAAGCACTTGAAGAGAGAATGAACGAGGAAATCAAAAGGCAAGTGCAGGAAGCGGTAAGTTCTATGCAAAGGCAAACCGCATCGAGCACGGAGTCAACATTAGCCCCCCGGCCGGTTGAAAAGCGCTTGCGCTTCCACGGAGGTGCCAACTATTCAAGACGGCGTGGGGCTGCGCTTTCCGGTGGATGACGTCCACTGAAGCTAAGACAACATGTGAGCTACATATTCCACAGGGGGGCTGCCACAGTCATGGTTGCTTTGTCGGTGTTGTAACTTATATCGACCCTACGAAGACACCAAGAATCCATGGGGCGATAGTTCCAAATTGGATATGCTAGTGTCTCGGTGGATAGAGTTGTCAAAGGCTTCGAAAATGTGCAGCTTGAGATAGAAGGAGGTGATGGAGAGAAGACTCTAGGACAAGCAGAGAAGGCTTTCATTTGTTGGCGCAAGCGCTACATCATTATTCCTGGGGCATCACCTAGTAGTCAACCACCACCTCCTCGTCATGAACCTAACCCTAGGTGCGGATGAAACTTGACGATACATTTATTCACTAACTTTATTTTGCATTCCCTTAGTTAGCGGTTTATATTACTCATATACCTCATTGGTTTCACAGGTGGTCACCAACATGTCATAGTGCTGCGGGTGATGACGAGGCAGTGCAAGACACGGCTGCATCGCCTCGGGCTGCAACGCCACCACCTCGGGCTCCAACACCGACACCTCGGGCTCCAACCCCGCCACCTCGGGCTCCAACGCCGCCTCCTCGGGCTCCAACACCGACACCGGCTGCCCCTTCGCCTCCACGTCGGGCTCCAACCCCCCCACCGGCCGCCCCATCGCCTCCACACGTGGCTCCAGCGCCAAAACCGGTGGACCCACCATTGAAGAAGAGGCCGGCCACACAATCAAAAGTGTCGGCCGCCCGGCCGCCAAAAGAAAAAGCCTCCAAAAAAAAACAACCTATCATTCCTAAGAAGCTGTCCTATGAGAAGAACTGCTGCAGAAATAGAGGCTTCGGTAAAGTCGATGTGGACAGTTTCTTCAAGAGACTTAAGGATGAAAGAGAATCCAAGCGAAACCCTGAGAAGCCATACCTCTTACAAAAGCCAGAACTTCTACGGCAAAGGGTTGAGGCTCAACAAAAAAAGAGGCGTCAAGCTCGAGAAAGAATCATCATCTTTATCGACTATGATCGCACTCTAAGCAAATCAATAGAAGAAGGGAATAAGAAAGAGAAAAGAGCACGCAAGGGTGTAGCACTCGGGGAACAATCAAAGCAATCGGTGCCCCCCGCTAGTCATTGGGAATGAATATGGTTCAAACATCGACGTGCTAGACCAGCCAGAGATACCTCCAGATTTGCACTATGAGGATCTTGAAAAACTTTTTTTGGACACTGGTCTTACCTTATCCCAAATGATAGCTGGGGCAGCAATTAAAAGTGCAAAAGAAATTGATCATTGGCAGAAGACATATGAATATAGCAAGAGTCTATTCAACCCTGCGGCCCTCAGCAAACTTAGCACGCAGATGTACTTGCTAAACCAGTGGTACCTTGCGGCGTGTGGCAGAAGAGCAGATGACTATATCTGCGTCCGAATTAGAAACCATCATTACTTCCGTGGTAATGATATTATTTATGTTCAATTTAATGAGCTACACCAGCTATGCCACATGGACGCCTGACAAAGCTCTAATCACCGCTTACGTGCGTAAGTGATTCTTTCTTTTAATAATGTCATCAGTAACTTATCATGTATATGTATAACTAATTATAGAAACTGGCTATACATATGCAGAAACATGATGAGGGACCTCGAGCTAGAAATGACAAGGGGATTGGATTTGTAGATCCTTATATTGTATTCAAAGACCCCAAGACTCCGTATGCCTTATGGAGAGTTCAAACGGAGAGAAATCTACGGAGGTACTTGATCAATCAAAAGGATAAAAGATATATAGTCTTTCCCTATAACTTTAAGTAAGTATCGTTATCGTGTGTACATTCTATTAAACCAATTAATTAGATCATTATGAAGATATATAATTATTTTGCCTACACACAAATGCAGCTATCATTGGATACTAATTGTGATTGATCTCTGGCAATGTCATTTGCAAATCTATGACTCGTTGAGAAAACCACTGGAAGATTATCAAGAAATGATAGATATTATCCAAGGGTAACTTCGATCTCTAAATATTAATTTCAGCTCTTTAACTCGGTAATAGATAATTAATAATGATCGTTTTATTGCTAGGGTTTGGGCTGGCTTCGTGCAGCAACACCGTCCAGATTTGAAAGCGCCACTTTCAAAGCCTATCCTACTTCAGTGGATTCTGCGCCAGCCACCGGGCAGAAATTTGTGTGGCTACTATGTCTGCGAATTTCTGACGGTCTATGAAAAAAGAACAAATCTTGAGCACGCAAAAGTATGTAACATGTATATATAATAAGTTCATTTCATTTATTTGTTGCTATTTAATAAATCTTATTCATACCTCTAACTTTTTTCTTAATGTCTACTTGAAGGAGACGTGGTTGAGGCGAAAGGTGTTGGATGAAGTCCGCCTAAAAGGAATTCGGAGACAATCGCGGGGGTTTCTTAACGACCAAGTCCTGAATCCCGCCGGCGAGTACTACTTCAACCCTGACGAGCCAATGAAACCAAACCAAGATGATCATTTGTACGACGCTTGAGTGGCGGAGAACAATTAAGTTGTTAATACTTTATCCGTGATGGATATGTGTAAATATTATATTATAGACCTATAGACATGTATAATATATAAATAGTGTTATATAGTATATTTATATGTAATGTTTGTCAATTATATAAATTATAGGTGCTTGGCGTCTACATAAAAAAGCAAATAACAATACACATTCGAAAATAATAATAATAATATAATTGTAAACCAGAAATGGAAAACCAAAAGAAAAAGAAAAGGAAAAAGAAAAGGAAAAAAAAAAACTCTTTAGTCCCTTAGTTGGTAACACCAATCGGGACTAAAAAAAAGCGGCAGTGGCGCACCACAGCACACCCTTTAGTCCCGTTGGTGTTACCAACCGACTAAAAGACCTTTAGTCCCGGCCGCGAACCAGGGACTAAAGGTGGGACATTTAATCTCGAACCTTAGTCCCGGCCCGCAAATTTAAACTAAAGGCCGTTTAGGCCCGGGACTACACCCCTGTTCTGTAGTAGTGTTATGATTGGAAGCAAGATCGTGTATATCAAGTCTCCACGAAATCAAGAGTTGACTCGATATGACGAAATAAACATCATTCACTTCCTGTACCCCATCAGCCAACAGTTAGATAGAGATCTTAATTAGTGGGCATTTTATTAGTTTGGACTATGCCACCAATCAAAATTCCAGACCCACGGGCTCTAGCCGTGTAGAGAAGCGAAAGTCGCCTGCGTATATGGTTGCTTCGGCCTTCTTCGGTGAACTCATGATAGGCGACTGATGCTGATAGCTGGTGATTACAGAACTGAGCAAAACAACTCTTTCTTGGGTGCTCATGAATGCGCTCGACCTACCTGCGTAGTAGATACATACATGTGGTTTGTGCTTGCATCAGCATGCCGGCATCCACATACACAAATAGACTGATGTATACTATGCATGCACTGACGTGTGAAAGAAGTCCTGTTCCATGTGATGGGTAGCAAGTCCGTACTTGTGCTGGCTGGCACATTAAAACCAATTAGCGCTACTACAGAACCTGGTGACCATGTATACTATAGTATTGTGGCACCAGCAATGTTCCCAATAATAATTAGCTTTTTTTTTTCTTTTGTTTGTTGTATGTTCTGTTTTGGCACCACTTTTCCTTTCTAATAATATACAACTCGGCAACTGTCTCTTGCAAATTTTTCAAAAAAAATGTGAAATTTCAACACAAGTCTAAGGTCCCGTTTGGGAACGCTCTTCATATGGAGCAGAATATTCTCGAAGAGAAACACTCCCAACGCGAAAAAACAACTTACGCCTTGTTCAGTTCCCATGAAAATTGCAAATTTTTCAACTCTCTCTCCATCACATCAATTTCTACCCGTATATATGGAGCATTAAATGTTAGTGAAAAAATAACTAATTACACAGTTTTATTATAAATCACGAGACGAATCTTTTGAGTCTAGTTGGGCCACGATTGGACAATATTTGCCAAATACAAACGAAATGCTACAGTTGCAACTTTTTCTAACATTTACGAACTGAACAAGGCCTTAGCTTCTTCAAGGAATCAAAGCGAATCACTCCTACAATACTAGTTCAGTAAAAGTTTAGACCTTGATTTGCTACAGCATATAGGTAAATTGTAAGAAGCTTATGACAAGCACCTTGCAACTTACAACAATCTACAAGGTAGACTTGAGTAGATTGTTGGGTTTTTAATAATCTAACCTACAATCTAGACATGGTGAGGAGTTGCTTGTTTTAGCTTGCGTTTCAGCTTGCGACTATAAATAAAAGCTAGAATTCACAATTTCTAACGTGACCTTATTAGTATTCAACAAGTACCAATTATTATGGAAATACTAATAGTCGAACCTGAAGAACTAATTATTATTGTACTGTGGATACCTAGAACATCGGCCATTATTTTGGATCAGATCGGGGAATTTGCCAAGAGCGTATTCATGAGAACCCAAGAAAGAGGGCCTAATAAACAACAAACATGTGCATCTGATTTTTTTTTTAAAAAAAAACATTCAAGTAAAACTCTCACGTTTTGTGGGTTCACGAAAAGTGCTGTCATGCATATAAGATTTTCTACCTTAAAAAACGACATATATTGTGACAGCAATTAAATGCCAAAATATTAGGAATATGCCATAATTCCGTCACACACTATTTTTGGGTTTCTTCCTCCAGCCTATTTTTTTTTAAGAATTACACAGTACAACGCAGACGCTCACAACACGTACGCACACTATGACGCTCAGATTAGTTGGACCGCTTCTCCCACTAGTGATTAGTGGTCACACTCGCACATGCACCGCGGGAGACAGCGTTTGGTCGAGCTGTTGTGTGTGAAAGCCTCCTCACACCAGCAGAGGTCCATCCTCCTGTCACCCAGCCACCACACCACACGACCACTGCCACTGCCACTGCCAGGATAATAACCATGTAGTACGACGGTAGATCCAAACCCAATGTGATCTTGTCCAAAAAAGAAACCAAAAAAAACCCAATGTGATGGCATTAACCTTTTTTTAGTTTTTACTACCACACTCCACAGAGCATTGGGCAATGGGCATGCCGGCCGTGGTCAGCTAGCTGCCCGCTAGCTTTTGATGGTTTGAACTGAACCAGCCTTTTGGTGCAGCTGGATCGGGTGCAGTGCGAGTGCGATACTGAGATGGAGGAGGAATCTCACTCAGGCCAGACCCGGCCGATCTCGTCATGGCCCGCCTCGTGCGAAGGCCGATAAAGTCTTGATGGCGCTTTCACTTTCTTATGCATCTGCCCATACATGCATGCATAGTGTGTTGCATGGGTGCGCTCTGTTCTTGTGGCTGGTTTTTGTTTGTTGGTGCCCGCCAGGGCAACACGCATGGAAGACTGCCGCGGATCCGGAGAGCGGTGGAGACTGCAACTGCAAGGCCACCGCGCCATCTTGCCGTGTGGGTTTTATGTTTCTTTTGCTCGTGTGTCCTGCGCAGCTCTGGTCCTCTCAAGGGATCCCCAATAATAGTAAGTTACTCTCTCCATTTCAAATTATAAAACATTCTAAAAAACTTAGAGAGTTAAAGTTTTTCAAGTATGACCAAATTTATATAATAAAATAATAACACTTATGACACCAACAAAGTATTATTATATTCTTCATTAGTTATATTTTTATCGTATACCTATTTGATGTCATAAATCTTTTTTTTATAATTTTGATCAAACTTAGAAAAGTTTGACCTCTAAGTTTCTCGGAATGACTTATAATTTGAAATGGAGGGAGTAGTTCATATTTTACCACATCATCAAAATACTTAGGCGATCATATTTGGGCAGCTTAGCTTCAGTGGTTAAGCTTCACGAGTAGCCTTGTTGGTGAAGCAGAACTATTTTAAAAAACTATTTAGCAAAACAGTCTCAACAACGGCTTCGTATATCGTGGAGAGAGGAAAACACGATGAAGAGGGCTATGAAAAACTACTTTTTTTTTAGTTTCACTTCTCTCTATTTCTTCATGAAGGCATAGAAAAGAGATTCGCCCATGACACTTTTTTTAAAAAACACTGCTCGGAAAAAAACTCACAACAGCTTGTGAAGCTGTGCCACTCTTAGTATATGACAACCTTCTTAATAATGCAATCTACTAATCCCTAGCACTTCACTTTGATACTTTCCATTATTTATTACCCTCTCAATGAGCTCAAATCCGTGCCAACAGTAATGCATGGAGACCATCACCAGCTGAATCTTTTTTTAGAGTTTTAAGGTCTTGTCTTAGTCTTAGCATTCAGCAAAGACAGTAAAATGTTCGTTACAACATTTATGTGGCGTTACACCTCTCCATCACACACAAATGGACAAAACACCAAAACACAACAACAACCACCAAACGTTACTCTTCCATACCAAAAGATACTTTTAGATCCACCAGGATGATCCATCTACCTTTCATATCTCAATTCTCCAAATCCATGTGATCCACCAAAACATTGCCTCCTCTATCGAAATAGTCTTGTTCTTCCAATTATAAGCCTCCAGATATAGGTATCTTTACCATTTGCTGCTGACGTTATCTATATAGAAATTCTTGACACAAAACATATTACAAACTACATACTTCGAACTACTAATCCACATTTGTCCTATTGACAAAAAAATCATTTCCAACATTTCTCCCAAACAACTCTGAAAAGAGACACCAAACTTGTCAAACTAGCACAATAAAAAAATAGATGATGAACAATTTCCTCTTCATAACATAGGCGACCAGTTTTGTCCTCAATCTTCTTTCCAAATAAAGCTTAGGTTATCTCTAGTAAAAAAAAATTCTTAGATAGAAGCTATGAGAAAAAATAGTTCGGAGAGGGAAGCAGGGCACATTGGATCGGTAATGACACCCCTAAAATTAATTGTCTTACATAAGAATTGTGGAGAGTAGATATGACTAGAATTAAAATGCTAAATCAAATAAAGCATCCTCATCATCATAAAAACAATAGTGGATGCAAGCTATGATCCAAAGCTGCATTAGTCTATCATCTATGCATCCCTTAAAAGCACACTTTAAATAGGTCTCATACCAAAGCTAGATTGTTCCTAAATTGCAACATATATATCCCAGTTCCCTTCCCAAAATCTCACTCTTTTAGCACTAACTATCTTCCACCTAAAACCCATATAAAACCCTTAAAAATTGAGAAAGGCCCATGAGTAAAACTACAAAAGATATTAGGACCAGCAGTGTTGCATTAGTCTATCACCAGATAAATCTCTCAACCAAGTCAGACATGAAGAGCAATGGCGGTGCCTTCCCATTCTATCGACCTTCAACAAGACATTAGGTCTACTTTCCTCCTGCTCTTGGCCTTCATCTTCAGCAAGGAGATCAAAAGCTAAAAGCGATGGTTGTAACACCCCATCTTAAGCATATACATTCCATGAGTATCATTTTTAGCAAAACAGGAGGGAAATCCCATACTGAAATTGATTTTATAGCTATGAATCTGTACAAAAGGAGAGAAAAAACTGTACAAAAAACTTAAAACAACAAAAGTCAGTTACTAAGAAGATGTTTCTTATGCATATGACAGTGTGTTCTTGCATTACAATGGCGTTAAAAACATAATGTAAATCATCTAAAGATAATGACCTTGCAAAGATTCCAAACAATGCTATTGAGTACCGAAGGCAAAGCAATGAAACTATTGATCAGTTTATTTCTATAGTTATTTGGCCAACACAAGCTTTATTCCTTGCTTTTCCCTCTAGCCCATTCACATGGACTGGCAAGAGGAGATGAAATTGAGAGCCTGATTGGTTAGGATCTAATTTTTGCACAACCAAAATAAGGGTAAGCAAAATTTTGGCTTGCCAATAAAAACTTGTCAAAGTTAAGGCAACTAAGGTGGTGAGCCAATTTTTGGCCATCAACTAAATAAAAGCCAAAATTTTGGCTATGCCCTCATTTTGGTTGGGCAAAAATTGGCTTTGAACCAAGTAGGCCCTGACACTTAGTGTATTCAAGTGTGATCGAATTGTTGATAGATGTTGAAGAATACATTATATCTTCACATCTATTGCCACCACTTGATGAACCGAAGTGTCATCCAAATTGTAAATAATATAATTCTTATGACTAGGTCTTTTGGTAGCAAGTCCCATCAATTGTTAATGAAAATTGATAAGTATATTAGAGATGCAGATTTAATACAAGATCCTTCCCTGTTAGGCTATGTTTGGTTAGGCCCAATCCCCGTGGATCATCCTAGCCTAGAAACAATCTTGGCCCACGCGAAAATGAGCATTTGTTTAAGCCCGGCACACCCCAGCCTTTCCCGTCACCGCAGATTAGGAACAACACCCAACCACTGTTGGGGTGGAAAATATCCCGTAACAAGGCGAGCGCACATGAAAAGGCATCAAGTGGCAGCAGCACAACACACTAGTGATGGTAACGTGGGTTCAGAACATGTATGAGATCTTATATTTTTGTTTATTTCAAAGCATGTAGAGCCTATATCTCTATCGAAGTACCCAAGTAAAATTGAAGAGCCGATTGTCATTGAAAATCTGGCTCCACCCACTATAAAAAAGTGAAAAAGTACTTCTATGAACAAAGACGAAGCCAAAAGCAGAAATAGAGTCTTGAGTACTTCCAACCAATATAGTGCGACTAGAGTTGCTTAAAAGATGACCGATATACACATATCAGTATGCCAATATATACATCGTCCTTAGACCAAAAATAGTCGGCGAAGTCGACATCACCACTATGGTTGTCATGTGTTTTTAACACATATATGCTTCGTTTAAAAACATGTGGGCAATATATTTACCAACGAAATCAAGAGTGAGAATAGGAAACAACAAAAAAGATCAATGTATTCGTCTTGATAGATTCAATTCAACCGATGCTTATCTCCAGATGGCCACCACCCACTGAACCCATTGAAATATGGCGACACTCTCGCTTAGAGGCTTTAGATAGGGACTGAATCCGAGCGGTTGATCGTCGTGTCGTGTCCCCCCAGTTCTAGAACGTTTAGATTGTAAAAATGTGTTTCTAACACCGTAAAGTGTAATAAGCGAACGGTCGCGCTAATCCTCCAGCGCGCGACACCAGTCCACAACGGACCGGCCCAGTAGTGGCCATCGCCTTCCCAAGCCGTAGTAGAAGATGCACAGGATGCAGTAGTGCCCGTTCCCGCGCCGTGCTTACGGCCGGTGCGATGGCGACGACAGGTACCGGCACCGCGCCACGTGGTCTGGCAGTGCCCGCAGCTCCGGTCCTCCGCGGTCGCCGGCGCGTTGGTGGTGGTGGGAGGTTTGGCGGGGAACGTGAATATGCCAACGAAGTGTTGGGCGTGGTCGCCGCGTCGGGTGGCCGTGAGGATAACGGAGAGGACCGAGGACGAGGAGCAGCAGGAAAGCTGCGCTGGCGATGTTTGCGGCCGCATTGCGCCTGCACTTGTGAAGCTTGTGCAGGGACTACAGATTTGGCAGGGACGCCATGGACATGGGAGGCGGCAGGCAGTTGGCGGGCAGTGAGTACGACAAGGAGCTGTGCTATGGTGGCATGGGTGATGGATGGTTGGATCGACGGACGCAATGAATTGGGATTGAGATTGTTGGGAAGGAAATGTCTGCAACGACCCGTTGGCCATTGGTCCCTCCCTTCCTGCTCTGCTTTCAGTTTGCAATTTAGTATATAATATATAATTTCAGGTTTGCAATTTCAGTTTGTAATTTCATTTGTTCTTTTATCTTCTAAAGTACGCCCTCTTATATGCCGTTTCAGTTTTCTTTCAGTTTCAATTTCAGTTTTTTTATTCATTTTTGTTTTTAGCTTCTAAAGTATGCTCTGTTATATGCAGCTTGACTTTGCTTTCAGTTTCAATTGTTTTTCATTTCAATTTCATTTTGCGTAGCATGCTCTGTTATATTGACATGTTCAATCTTTTTAGTTTTTTGTTTCACTAGTCCTAGAATTATTATTTCTGTGCTACTATTAGAATTATTATTCTAATTACAGTTTGTAATTTCAGTTCTAATTTCAATTAGTAATTTCAGTTAGCATGGCACGGGTGTATTTCAAAAAGATGATAGTGGCTACAGTTGCTTTATACAGGGAATCAGTCTCAAAATTTGCATTTTATTTGTTTTAGTTTTTTGTTATCCATTTTGTCTTCTTTAGTTGTCAATTTCAATTTCAGTTTTGGTACCTACGTTGTTATTTTTAGTATTATTTTCTCTAAGCTATTTAATAATTTTCCTCATAGGTTACAGATTTTCTTGTTTCATTATATCTTTTAATTTTATTTTAAACTTTTATGTGCTTGGAAGTCATAATTCTAAGAATTTTTTTTTTTCATAATATCTTGCTAGTTACTCTGAATATAACTTGCTACATACTTTGTAATTAAACTTGCCACATACATGGTCATGCAGCTTGTAGTGTCTGCTTTAGTTTTCAGGAACTAAAATTGTCAATTTTAGTTTTATTTTCTAGTTTTCAATTTTAGTCCAAGTTTTATGTTTCAGTTATTTGTTTTTTATTGTGTCAAGTTTTCAATTTCTTCTTACTTTTCTATTCTAGACACAAAAATAAAACTTGCAGTTGCTTCATCTCTTCACTGATCATTGTCCATCTCTTCACCGATCATTGTCCATGGTCCTTGTGTGATGGAAAATAAGTGAAAATATCAATTGCCTAAGAATGTACTAGACCAACTACATGTGATCCATGTGTGGTATTATAACAACTTATCATTGATAATATTTTAGTTTCTTTTTGTTGTACCTTTGCGTATGTGAAAGTTCTCCTTTTGATGTTGCCAGTATTGGCTCTTTTGTTAGTTCGTATGTATTTGCCAAAAGCAATATAGGACTAAGAAGACAAGCCAATGCAAACCTATCATGAACTCCCTCCGTTCTAAATTATAAGTTGCTTTGACTTTTTTGATTCATTCATTTTGCTATGTATTTAGACACATTATTATATCTAGATACATATCAAAATAAATATACTAAAAAAGTCAAAGCGACTTTATAATTTGAAATGGAGGAAGTACTTATGATGTTTTCTACTTATAGTCATCCAAAACAAAGCTTTTTTTTGTGTAGCTATCACTTGCATTTGGACCCCTTAGAAATTGCTATGATGGTCATGCAGCTTGCTAGTCATGTTGGTAGCGAGCCAGGTTTCATGGTTTTTTAATTTGTTGTATAATAACTTGCCTCCTAGTTGGCAGCTTATGCAATGCTTATTTTTAGTAACTTGCCCCCAAGTTGTACAGATATAGTACATAGTAGTAACTCCTTTGATATTTTTTGCGCCCTAGCCTGTGAAGCTATGTAACAATTCTAGTATATTTTTAGAGTAGCAACTTTAGTATTGCATGATAGTAACTCCTTTAGATAGTTATGTGTCGAAGCTTGTGCATAGAATGTAACAACTTTAGTATATTTTTGTAGGAGCAACTTTAGTATTATTTTTTGATAAATCTCCTACCACGCATTATACATAAGTTGCTATTAAAATAAAAATTTTCGAAAACATATGCAAATAGGATCTACTTTGTCCATCTTGTCACGTAGAACACCAGTATAGATGGAATTGGAAACCGATATAACATTCAAAAGTTGTAGCAATTCAAAGAAAATTCTTTCCTTTTTTAGCTTTTGCATCAGCATGAGCAGGGGCGGATCTGAGGGGGCCCGGGTGGGCTCCAGGCCCCCCCCCCCCCCACAGCTGCTGCGTCAATGGAAATAGGAGGAGGATGAGGAAGAAAAAAAAAGGTGAAGAAAAGAAGAAAATGAAGAGATGGAGGAAGAAAAAATGGAGGAATGGAAGGAAGAAGAAGAAACCAGCCCCCCTTCAATTTGGATCTGCATCCGCCACTGAGCATGAGGTACCATGATTGCCTGCTGCCATTCGCATGAGGGAATTAGGCCAGCGTGTGTGCTTGCACGGGGCTGAGACATGCTCGCGAAGGGCTGGGCCAGTTGTGTGTGCGCGCACTGGACGGAATCGCGCCGCGAGGGGCTGGGCCCGCGTATGTGCCCGCACTGGACAGAGTTGCGCTGCGAAGGGCTGGGGTCGCGCGCTAGGCATATGCGCGACGGGTCGCGCTATATCCTTGTCCTTCTAACGCACACGGTCATCCAACGGCTGGAGCACCAAGTGTTCGCAAACCAACCCGTAGTCATCAACCGAATTAGATCCTGGCTCCCATCAATTCGGCCAAGCTTCAAGTGCCAAATATTTGCGATCAACACCAAGCGACGTACCATCTGTTACTATATCACATTCATGATTTCTGCAGTTGCAAATATTACAATGGGATCAGCTTCCAGCTGAGTTCCCCTTCAATTTCTGCAGCATCAACGATCTGTTCCAGGTTTCCTCCAGCCTATCAACCCATTCCAAGCATCAAACAGGGGCTTCCATCTGAGCTCCTGCCCTGCAGAGCGCCTTGCCTTGGCCTGCGCCTCCGTCTCCGCTTCGTAGTCTGCATCCCCTGCAACAGAGTTCAAACAGATGCAACTTGTATGTTTCTGAAGCTCATTTGCACAAACAAGTAAAGTACATATATTTTGGTTCTTTTTACCATTGGGGCTCCTGGAGGATTGCTTCCGTTCCAGCTCTTGCTCCTCCCTTTCTAGTCTCTTGGCGAAGTTCTTGGCTGCTGCAAATACGTTCCTGGGCCGTTCCCACCCACCGCCGAATATGCCATGGCCTTCCTTTGGCTGCGGACGGGACAGGAATTCCAGCACAGGCAGCTCATGGCTCTCAACCCAGTGGATGCAGTTCACGGGGCAGGACTCCACAGCCAGCTGTCCTTGCACAACATAATTGAATTGAATTAATCAGCAAAGCACTTATGTGATTTCTATGCTGTCGGGTCAGGAAACAAACGAACGACCTGAATCTGTTGCTCCAGGTCTCCAAACTGGATCTCCACGTGTGCGCTGCCGAGAACGTCGTCCATGGCGAATGTCCTAGCAGCATGATGCACGCACTCCCGACATCCTTTTGTGATACCCAGAGTAGTTAGTCTGTATTCATAGCCATCTTCTACAATAATGAAGAAAAAAGGGTCGATGCTGGGAGGTTAGGTACCTATGCACTTGTTCTCATCCACAAAGAGAGCTTGACTTCTCACAGGACCATTCCAAGAACTGTATCCGTCCCCAGTGTAACCGACTCCTAACCCCACTCTACTCCTGCCCCTTCCATCAGCATGCTTGGAAATATCTCGCATCAAAACCTTGTATGCCTCGTTCAGCAACAGCGTGTAGTTATGACCCTGACCATCCAAATCCCAAAATCTTGTATTTTAGCTTCAGAAATTAACACGGAACAGAACAAATTTGATATTAGAAGCTGTCAAAATAAAACTAGCAGCTATTCTTTTCTTGGGCACACCCAAACTATTTATGGAAGAAAAAGGGGGAGAACAGAAGAATAGGAGAGCAAATGGTAACCTTGTAGCCGGAAATGTCTGGATGGTGTTGCTTCTGGAGTTTCCTGTAAGCCTCCTTGATTTCCTGAGTTGTGGAATGAACTGTGATACCCAGCACCTTGTAGTAATAATCTCTGGTCCTTCCTCTTGCTGTGCTGCAGCACCTGATCACACTTCTTGGTTTGTCATGGTGGGGTCTAATCAGTTCATGGTGAACTGATCCATTTCTTGGCAGCAAATGACAGTGATCAGATGCAGCAGATTTGCCGAAGAACCCTACCATTTCTGTATGGATTGTGGTGATTCCTTCCGTCTTTGGTTTTTCCCAGCAACTGGGGATATCAGATATTTGCTGCAGATATTTTATTTCCAAACGCTGTCCTTTTCATAGAGTAGATATTTGCAGGAACTTTCTCGATTTGTGCACTTAAAAAAAAGAAAAAAAAAACACAACCTTAGAGGGAAGGCGCCCATGGGCATTGAAATAAGTTTTACCAGGAGGAATACGCACCAGCAAGGGGAGATCCCCAAGCACACTCCTCTAACCAGTATAACTCGTAAGATGCTGGTTACATTTTCTCAACATGGTTAGAAAATATTTGCACAAGTATATATGTAAATTTTATTTTATTGCCCAATAAGTCAACATGGTCATTTCAAAGACTCCCGGTCTTAGGTCACAATGAAATCTACAAACCACAATACAGGACCAATGCTTCTTTCAGCATATATAAATGCGTAAATATGAGTGTACACGTGTTGTACATCTAGGCATACGACTATACATGCCATAACACCCATATGTCCCAACCATACAAGCGTACAACAGTGTTTATTGTGCCGGCTAATACATACATACAATACATACTACATCTGTGGTCTTGTCTGGACTACATAGATTTTCCCATCCTTCACTACTCCCTCGACGTCCTGAGGTGAACCATATAGCTCCTCAATGGCATGGCCAGCCCGTGCGATGCTCGAGAGGATTGAATTTCGAATCCACGGTCCACTATAAGAGGGTCAGTTGTGTAATCAAGTACAACTTCATCCTCCTCATCCATTGGTACACTAAAGAAACAAACAATTTATCTGTCATTCCAAACCAATAAGCACCTTAACATATATTCAAGAAAGGGATTTCCCTAACCTATCATACAATCCTGCTCCAGCATAACCTTCCAGATCCTCGCCATTCGAGTCGGAACGAAAGATGATCGTTAAGCCTTTATGAAGAGACCAATTGGCTTGCTCGGGTAACCAAGTAACTACAAATGGGCAACAGATTAGATCTGGCAAACCAGGTAAACCATATCCTTAGTAGCAATGTTGCAATCTGGTTGGAAGACATACTGACCATGAAAATTTCCCCAATTAATCTACATTTATTTACCAGTTTATTACCTATGTATAAAGTATGTTCATATGAAGTCCACTATATAAGTAAGAAAATTTCGATAAGTGATAAATTAGAAGGCAGGGGTCGAGGGAGGGGGTGGGTGTGTGTGCAGGATTTCTTATAACATACTTTGCTTTTGGGTTGAAATTTTCAAGAACGACACAGCACCTAGTATAATAAATTCATCAACTTCCCAACTGAAGTGGATTGCATGATATTAGCCTAGCATAAGACAATATTCTAAGAACTAACCTTGGGAGAGTCAAGATCATCTTTTTTGCAAACAAAGCTCATAGCACGACCAGGATAGGCTCCCACACGAGGGTCTCACCAAGCCCTTTCACCACTTCAGCATATATCTCAGAAGAATCTCCAGAAGATGGGTTTGTAGTATGAATGACAAAAGCATAATCTGCATTCACAATTTCTTGCACGAGAACAGCCATCGAGAGGTACTCATGATCGAAGTTTCACCTTGCGTGTGCTAAAATATGCTCTTTCATTCCATTTTGATGCCCAAACCTAAAAAGAAAATTGAGATATCCAATGATCATACTTAGAAAAATATTTTCTTACATTCAGTTCTTCCTGCATGTTGCTTATTTGTAATTGATCTATCTACAATCTGTGGGATCAAATGAACCCATGAATAAAGGCAAAGAGGTACAACTTAAAGTTAAAGCCCCTGGAGCCCATGGTGTTCCTAAGCAAATGACCTACAAGGATATGCCGAAACTTATGGAACAATTACTAGTATTAATTGTAGATGAGGGTACCTTTTTAATAGCCATCCATGCTTGCTCCCAACGCTTGTCGCCTTCATCACCAGGCCAGGGCATTCCAGAGCCTAGCATCCTCTCCTTCAGCTCATTAACCTGAGACACAAAATAAAGCATACATGAAATGATAAAAGATTAATGTCATAATTAAGTCTTAATTGCAACAAATATAAGCATATAGAGATATCTTACCAATTGCATAGGAGCAGTAAGATTAAGAACGGCTTTTCTTATTTCACCTAGGGTGCTAAAATCTTCTTGAGCAAGCCTGATCTTAAGCTTCTCTATGCTTTGTGCTACTTCCTGCCATAAAAGAACAATCGAATATAAGCAGAGGGTCCCCTACTGATATTTTTTATTTATAAGGAAACTGTAGAAAATGAAAAAGAAAGAAACAAAAAAAAGACAGAACAATGATAATGGATCCAAAAGAAATAAAAAGGGGAGAGTGATACTAGTTCAAACTGCACAACAAATCCCAAAGAAGAGGCTTGTTATCATTTGCTTTGATATGGCCGTCAAAGATGATATTAGGTAGATCATAACTTATTCCAAGCGTATATGCAGTTTAGCAAATTAGAGTTCATGGTAGAATGAGAATATAAAGCTATGAAATACATATTACCGAACATGCTACTTACAGAACAGGCTCAGAAAAAAATGCATTGGTGTTCTGAATACTAAAATGGCCCCTTAGAAATTGGTGGACATTAAAGTGCACATTGATACATCTTCCCAATAGTGTATTTCAAACATGTAGAAGAAACAAACTTCTCCAACA
>JADLZL010001945.1:0-32663 GCA_015844335.1 Chrysopogon serrulatus | reverse complement strand
GGGCTGTGTATATTTAGAATGGGCCCGTGTCTTTTTTATATTGGATATAGTCTGATACTCATTTTTTTTTTCCATGGAACCAGAAGGCCTTCGCAGTGCCTGTTCGTTGTGTGTTTGGTATGGGCCTGTGGCCCGGCGCTCTTTTTTTGTTTACTTTTTTCCTTGTGCTCTATCCGCCTGCCATCTTTGTTTTAACGCCAAAAAAATTGTGGCCGTCTTCATTATTGCAACCGGGGGCGAGGTGTTTTTACATATATATATATATATATATATATATATATATATATATATATATATATATATATATATATATATATATGTGAACCCTAGCGAGTTGGAAATATCTTCTCACTGTTGCTTGGTAGGTGAGCTCGTCTATTGTCTTCGGTAGATCTGAGGAAGTAGACGTGGGTGTCCATGGTTGGCGGGAAGCGGCGTGCAGTGGTCGACCTGAGCGCAAGGCCACGCAAGTTGTTTCGGGAGGTACAGGCCTGTGGATTTTGTTGTTGTTTGTGTCCATGTCCTTGCATTTTTATTGGATTGTTGAATGATGGTGGGTGCAGCTCGGTCTAGGGACCAGTGTCACTGGTGGTCGTGTGATGGGCTCTCCCCCGGTGTGGACGGCACCAAGTTGCCGCTTTTACCAAGCGTCGGCATCAGATGCTGCTGCCTTTGATTGGTCGAGCTTGACAGGTGCGCTTGATGATGAAGGTTTTGCTGATCTACGTGGCCGTTTTGAGAATGATGACTATGTTTTCGTACCTCAGGTAATCTGGATTTGGACTGGAATCATTTGGATTTTTCTGATTTGGATCGGATCTGTGGTTGACCCTGCCATTTACTGTTCATGCACATTGGTCTGATGCATTATTTGGGTGGGGGGTTCCTTCCGGTTTTTTTTTTTTTTTTTCTTCTTTCTTTCCTGGTTTCCTTGGTTCTGATTTGGGTCTGGTTGTTTGCTATGTTTTCTCTTGCAGGCAGAGTGGCGGGTTGTTGTGTCCAAGCATCTGATGCTCAAGGATATCGCTGAGAAGTTTGGTCTGCAGGTGCTTGACTTGGGGTTCTTATCTGCAGAGTCTGGTCTGCAGGTTGCCTGGATTGACATGGAGGTCCCACCGTCTGAGGTTGGTGGTGTGAAAGGCCGTGAGAAGTTTCTCAGCGTGGAGTGCATGCTTAGGATGGATGCCATTGAAGATGTGTCTGGCCGTGCTATTGATTGGCTTGTTAAGAACTGCTGTGTTAAGGTTGTTGACCTGAACTATCACAGGATGAAGGAGTTTGAGGGTAGAGTTGCAGCAATGGATACTACGGTGTCCATTTATTGTGACAAAATTGAAGAGTGCAAGGGAAATGTGGAGGCTGTGAAGCGTCGCTATGCTGATCTGTTTGTGGATGCTAAGAATGTGCTTAAGAAGTTTGATGATGTTATGCCGACAGATCGTGTTCCTTCGTCACGTCTGGAACAACTTGTTGCTGAGCTCTCAGTGCTGATTGCAAAAGGGGATGCAATGTCTGCTCCTGCAGCTGATATGGTGAGTTTGGATTTCATGTGTGTGCAGTTGTGCAACGGGCTAGTGTCATTATGATAGATAGATTTCCTTGGTTTTCCCATGTAATTTAATGATCATTTGGTTGCAGGGCTGAGCTTGGAATGCACTGAGCATGGTCACTGCTGTCATAGGTGACCAATGGAAGGTACTACTTTTGCTGTGGGATGATAGGTAGTTTCCCCACTAAGTGGTAATGTATGGTTTGGTGGCCACAGCTTTCGGAAATTTGTCGCTCAGGATGGTGGTCTTTAAGCAGGATCTCTCTGGTTATGTATATATATATGGAGCAGGATGATGCTGTGCTGGATGCTTTTGGGAACCTGGCGTTGTTCCTGGCACTTTGTTGGCACTGGCTGTAGTAGTGACCTAGGTTTGGTCAAGCACTTTAGGTACTTAGGTTGGACTCAGTAGTGTGATGGGAACATGTAGGTTCAGACTTCTCTATGATAGAAGATTCTGTGCACTTGGAACAATATGGAA
Source organism: Chrysopogon serrulatus (assembly GCA_015844335.1). Lineage (NCBI taxonomy): Eukaryota > Viridiplantae > Streptophyta > Magnoliopsida > Poales > Poaceae > Chrysopogon > Chrysopogon serrulatus. The sequence continues at coordinate 30,633 of JADLZL010001945.1, read as the reverse complement.
ACTTCTTGTTTCTATGCCAGAGTGCATATTAATATTCAGGCTTGTAATATGGACATGATTCTGAATGCAATGCCATGTTACTGCTATTATTATATCTGCGCAGGTTGGAATGCATGGTTATACGATGCTTTAAGAAATTTTATGGCGTGGTGTTAAGTATAGGCCATATATAATGTATGATCATTAATGGTTCCAGTACCTGGCATATTTAGAAGTACATTCATATTCGGATTGGTAAAGTTGTGAGGTCCGAATTTGTATGCATTGTTTGTCTGTTATTCTTAGAAAAGGTTAGAAATAGAGGTAGCTGTGGTAGATAGGGAACCATTCAGTGACATGTGCGCGCATTTGCGTTATCACGTTCCTTACAACACTGCGATCATATATATTGAATGGTGTCGTTGGTGTAGTATGAATATAGTACAATGAGTTTATAATATTGTAGGTGTTCAGTATAATATAACAAATTGATATAGAAATGGGCATTTATTGGGCATGTTGTATAGCTGCATAAATATTCAGTGCGAAGAGCAGTTTGGTTTGCAAAGTGCCAATATAATTTACACTGCAGGTTTGGTTGAAATGCAGGTCGACATAGTTCAGGGCTGAATCATTAAATAATGGATATAATTATGTTCCATTCATTAGGACTAATAGCGTAATATATCTTGATGTCCTCAATTCTGAATAAGTCTCACCAAATTTGTACTTTCTTCATTCGGGTACACATGGATACCGAAGTGCATTTTACATGTCACAGCTCATAGGTTGAATACATAACATAACAGGAAATGGTTCGAAACACATAGATGAGTTTTTTATTGCAGGCAGTAGTTGAAACGGGTTCTGAGACTGTTGGGGCAGCCACTTCGATATGTTGGTAGGTGCAACTCAATTCTCCAGGTTAAGACGCCTCCTGAAAAACAGTGAATTTTGAAATAAATATATGATTTGTACTAAAATATGTGCATAAAACTCTTTCTCTTCCTCTAGGAGATGTCATAACTTGTTAGTATGGTTACCAATTCCATACCTAGACGATGTGTCGTGGACTGTCTGATCATTCTGACATGCTTTCCTTTTGAAGCCTAGCAGCTGCTGCTGGTCCTGATGCATTTTGTATGTCGCACAGAGTCAACAAATCTCGGTTATTATATAGAGGATGATTATTGAAGAAAGTTTTCATTTATTTTTATGATTACATAAGATTTCTGAACATGGAAATTTAGTTATGAAATTGTACCTGGTTGGGTGGTGTAGTGTGTGGTGACGGCAGCACAGTTGCTTTTGGAGTATCAGGTTCAATCTGAAAAATGTAGGTTTGTTATAAACATTATTTTAGGCATGGTTGTCCCTTCCTTTGTCTGGTTTTGGTTGGAAGGATGTATACGTCTAATTTTATATGTAGTAAAATCAGACCTGTGCAGTAGCTCTGTCTGACTTGGAGTCGTTCTGAATTTCAAGTATGTTCTGTGTATTTGTTTCCTGGGGTGGCTTATTTACATATGAAGTTAAACACAAATAGTTATAATGGATGGAAGTGTTAGCACTATGAAGTATTTATGCATGTATACGGTGTGTGTATATATATGTATACCAGTAAGACTCCCGATGGTGGTAGTTCTGATGAAGAAGCTGGAGTTTGCATGGGTGTAGCATTGGGGAGTTCTGTCTCCTGAACTGGGGGGAGCTGCACCTCTGCATCATTCTGAGTGTCTGCAATAAAAAGCTTAAGGTCATTAAAATTGAAATATGAATGGAATGATGCGCCTGAGTCCAAAAAATTGTACCTGTTGCTTTTGATATGGGTGGGTCAGGAACTTGGTTAATGACTCCCAGAATTGCATCAACTTGAAATGAAATGTCCTGTCTCTGTAGAGATCTCGGCGATACGCTAATACGTAGCTCAAACTGCCGGCCATATAAATTAGTAAGTCTGGCTGGAAGGAAAGGTGTTTGGTTTCCATGTGTTGAAATTAGATTCTCTACTGGAACACCAACAATCTCTTCAGCAATGGACCCAAAGAATACCAGTTGTATGGACTCAGGGTGACTTTGATCTGTAGGCAGCGCTGGGTCCTGAGCAAGCATGGAAATGTTATACCTGTAGATTATGAAATAATGTGATTTTCTGTAAAACCTAATAGATGTAAATTCAATCTGTGCCCTACCTTGGGCCTCCATCGGTCCCTGTGCATTTGTAAGTCTTGCATTTGTATGCACCGTCTATAATTTCTGTTTTCTTGTTGCATTTTTTGCAGGCCAAGTACCACCAGGCTTGATCAGGTACGACTCTAATGAGCTTGGCATTGACAATGTATCTATTTGACTGTGAGTAAGAAGGATGGATTTGTATAGTAATCAGCATATGGGAACAATGATAAATGAAATTTATATCACAGTTGGGTAAAGCATATTTTTTGCTTACATAAATAGTGTGTGGATTGTCAAATTTGGCAAGTTCCTGAATGCTGATTCGCTCTGGTGTTACCTGTGTTGCAGTAGGACCGTACCAAGTCGCTGGCGCAACTCGTTGTGTACAGCTAAGGGGAAAATGTGTTAGTAACTTTGGAGCTCTGATCATGTACCTATGAATTTGCTAAAGTTGCTCTTTTTTTGGCTGATCTTGGTGCAGTAATAGTGGGATGTACTTTTGGTTGGTTATTAACATATACATATGCAAATTTATATTAAACCAAATTCTTTTTGTACACAAATGCATTGTGTTTGGATTAATATTAGTTACCTGTTCTGTAGAGCTATGGCCTCAGGAATCTCTGGGTTTACATACCAGCGACACAGGGTGGAGCCTTGAAGGGACAACTTTCCTGTAAACAAATGTACATAGTATTTTTGTGATGAGATGCAGATTGGTACCAACACGTAGCACTTGCAAGTGTAGGAGAACTGAGAATGTAATTATGAGAGTGTTGTACCATCAAAGCGACGACACGTAACAGCAACAAAGAGCAGTACTACTGGTCCTCTTGAGGACATTTCCATATATTTGTCAGCCTCAAATTCATGTGCATGATTACTCCATAGGGCAACCATTGCGGTTTCACTGCATTAAAAGGAGTGCATTCCATAAGCTAAAGAATACGAAATTTATTTGAATGAGACATGTATAAAAGATTATTTATGGGTTAGTCATACTTACCCAGATTCATTCATAATTTCTACATTGCGCAATGGTCTAGTTCCTTTGGATGTGTTTTGGAGTTTTATGTGTGAGCATCCCTTGAGAACACCCATAGTATCTGGTATGGTATATCCAATAAAAAGCCAAGAAATGCTGTGATTAATCAAACATGATCTTTAATAAATAGGAATTGAATGCAAGGGACATTAGGTAATAACATCAGAACTCTACCTGAGCAATATCGTATTTCATTTATTCTGGTGTTGAGAACCTCAAATGTTGCTAGGTTGTATGCATATTGTGGGAACTGGGGAGGCACTGGATTGATCTCATATAATTTAGTGTGTGCAGTGAAGCGCATCAAACATGGATGGTCAACAGGCCTATACTGCTCACGTGCATTTCATACTTGGAAGTACTTAATGTAGTAGACAGACCCTTCTGTGAGTTTGGGTACGAACTGTTGGACCCACATTTCTGGTATCTGGCCGTCCATTGCAGTTCCCTGAGTGTGTAACCCTTATTTTTAGGGGCATAGTTTCATATGGATGTTGCTCATTTAACAATTAAATGGTGGTTCTAGAATAGTACCTCTTCGTCCAGAAGTACCGGATCTATGCACCGAATTTTGCTTGGGTCATCTGGGTTGATGTATTTGCAGAACCTAACAACCCTGGTACGGACTGTCCACTGCTGAGAACCAGCATCGACATGCTTCAGAAGTGTGTAGTCCATAATTTCTGCACAGAATGGAGAACCCATAAGTTCATGAAAACAGATGTACTTATTTGTGGTAATTTTTGGGAAGGTCCCATATAAACGATCATGTTTTACATATATATAAAGTTCGTGTATAGCATTATACTCTATGGAATTTCATAGGTTGATATTAACTGAGTATGGTTAGATGGAGAAGTGAAACAATAAATATATCTGAAAGGCGCACACAATGTTTACCAAGAGATATAACACATCTGTCTTCCAATTGTAAGGCATAACTATACAAATTCAAGGATTTCCTCATACACAATATTCTTAGTACTTGCTACTGGTTCACCATCTTCATCCTCGAGAAGCATTTTAAGTCCATGTGGGGAGCTGACTCTTGATATAGCCACGTACAACTGACCATGCGTGAAGACTGGTTCTCGAAGATAAACACCAACCTTTCCTAGTGTTTGCCCTTGGCATTTGTTTATAGTCATAGCATAGCACACTCTAATAGGAAATTGGCGGCGTTGTAATATGAATGGCCATTTCGGGCTTTTACCATTAAGGACAATACGTGGTATGCAAACCATGTCACCAATGTGATTTCCAGTCATTATTCGTCCTTCTAATACATGGTCGTCAAGGCGCTCTAGAAGTATCCGTGTCCCATTGCAAAGACCAATGGACTGGTTGAGGTTTCTAAGCACAACTACAGGCATTCCAACCTTTAATCGTAACTTATGTTGCGAGAAATTGTTAAGGGAAATGGAATTTAGGAACTCAGGAGGATATAGCATATTGAAATCAGAGGGTTGTTCGGTTCCATTGGCTATAGAGTCTGAACTGAGGTACTCACGTATAGGGCATGGCACCCTGGTCGTCATTAACTCATTAATCTCATCCATGATACTATTCAATGGACAAACGATGCAGCGCTGAGCAAGGTAAGGTATATTACTATAGAACATATGGAATTCATCATAGATAGCAGGTTTTTAAGTAATAAATTCATGAGGAATTTGAATCCATGTTTTCTCTACTTCATATTTTAATAGGACCCACCGAAGCACCCAATTAGCAAATTTGTCCATTTGGTGTAAGGATAAATTCATGAGGAATTTGAATCCATGTTTTCTCTACTTCATCATCTCGATCTTTGACCCACCCTCAATGATGAGGCACGGCCCGATCTTCCGAGAGGTATTGGTAAGTTCGAAGGTGGAGAACTCGACGTTGGCGATCCGGCTTCAAGTCGACACGATTTGAACCCCCGCAACCGTTACAATAGCAGAACTTCCCTTCCTATTTGTAAGTTCGATTGGTGGAGAACTTCGACGGAACAACCAAGCACAACTTGATTGACCTCCTCACCCACCAAAGCACCCAATTAGCAAATTTGTCCATTTGTGATTTTTCATGTTGGGGTAAGTTTGGATTAGAAAGCCTCATGTTTGTGGATAAGCGCATTACTGTAATATCCTTCCATATGTAAGAACCTAACAATGAAGCCTTTATGATATCGATCTTTGACCCACCCTCAACAACCTAGAGCTAGACCAGAACCTAAAATCACCACCGAATTCAACAAGAAGGATTTCCAAAACACCAAAGAGTGACGTGATGCATTGGAGAAGACCATGGCATCTTCTATTGAAAGAATGTCACGGAGAGAACGATCCAACGCCTCAAAACAATAGCGATGGCTCATTGGTGCCTCATCCCATATAATCAAGGAGGTTCTAGCAATTAGACCAGCAAGCATAGTGCCTCTTCCTATGCTGCAGGTGCTACTTTCATGGATATCTAAAGGTATCTTGAACCTGGAATGTGTAGTACGTCCACCGGGTAGAAGTAATGATGCTACACCACAGGAGGCAACAGCTAGAACAATGTGATCCTGTGACCTTAATGTTGCTAGAATGGCACGCCATAGAAACGTTTTGCCAGTACCACCATGACCAGAAATGAAATAAGCAAATGGCATTCGCTTGTACACAGCATCAATAACCTTATCATATATCTGCCTCTGTTCAACATTTAGAGACATTTGTAAAGATTCAATGGCTAGCTCTGCTCGATCATACGATAATTCTTCTAGAATGAGTCTATTACTGGTGGAGTCTCCAAGAGCAAGACATGAATGGGGTAAGTCATATGCAGTTATGGATAGACCATTATTACAGAACATGTTGGCTAAATCTTTCATCAAAGCAGATTGCAGAGTTGCGTCCGGTGGTATGTAAGAGGAATTATTTAAAGCAGCTCGCAATCGATATGTAATATCATCGGCCATATATTTCCAAAATTTATCAAAGATAGCCCTTACATTTCCGACATCACAGAATACCAAAATAGTCATGAATAGATTCCTTAATTGGTTGGGTGGAGCCCACAAAATAGCTTCGTCAAAAACAGACGACCATTCTGTGTCGTCTCCTATAAGCCCGCGAGCTTGACAGGCCTCCCTAAAAGTAGAGTATGTTATCCCTTCATATGTCCTAACATCCTCATAGCTCTTTGACCCCTTGGCAACCATGAGGAGCATACGGAGATAGAATGTCTCACCAGCAGTAGGATGAACGTATCTAAGCCTACCCAATTTAAATCCCCGTTTCCGAATAGTCCAGTTCTTAGCAGTGCTATCCCATGTGTATTTATTGGGAAAACTGCAGTAAGTAAGGTCATGTCCATGTGTGGATTCTTGGTTAGCAACAAACCATTCCGTGAGGGAACTCATTTTAGATAACGGATCATCGACTACATCAGTTGGATCTTCTTCTTCTCGAACTGTCACGAAATTCATATCAGGAAGGTGAACTACCAAACGCTCTACAGCTGGGAATTTACCATGTATCTCAAAGCCGAACAGTCTCCATGTTGCTTCACAGCAAGAGAGGTACCTAGATTTCATGTACTCAGCGATTTCATCAAGACCATCATCTGTTGGCTGTTGTTGGCTAGAAGATGGGTCACTTCCAAGGGAATGTGATGAGGTGGATGTAGTTTGTTTAGAAAGACGGACTCTAATACGATCTGCACCTTTATTGACGTATTTGAATAAATATTTGATGAGGTATGTCTTGTTACATGATTCAACGTTTATGTGCGCCTGATATTTTTTTAGAAGTGATAGGTTGTGAGGAACGACCCATCGATTGTCTAATTGCACATTGCTCTTCCAAACAGTAATGCCATTCTCACGACGACGATAGAGTGGATAACCATCCTGATCAAAAGCTGTTGCTGTTCTAAATTGCTTTGGATACCGCTTCGAGCATTTCCCATCTCTCATACATGGGCTATTTGGATTCGCAGGTCCGCAAGGGCCATGAATCATAAATTCTTGAACTAAGGAAAAACCAAGGGGATCTAGATTTGGATCAGGCAACTCAGCTGAAATATGCATGTCAACTTGTTCAACAGAGGGCTCACGCCCTGTATCGGCTTGCCACACTAAAATGTGAGAGTGTGGGAGGCCACGTTTCTGGAATTCATTTGTGTAAGCAACTAACACATGAAATGAAATTTGTTAGGAAATGTAAGAGAAAAGGATTTGTGTATAGTTAGGGAATGGAAGTTGAATAAATAGAAACATTTTGTACGCCACACCTGCGGATACGGGGCCAAAAACTCGGCCTTCTCTAATATCAGCAAGCAACTCCTCAAGTTTCATGTGGAAAACACGAACTACCATATCCCCTCTGTCTGAAGGCTTTTGGCCTGGCTCAAAGCGAATTGCTTGCATAATTTCAGGCCATTTAGAATTGCATGTGAATGTCGTGAACTTGTCTGGTGGCCCATATTTGCAACAAATGGCCATACAATCATGGAAATTCTGTTGCATATAACGTTTGCTTCCTATATATGATGCGGGCAATGTCCTTTTGATACCAACCTCTTTTCCAGTGGATGCACCTTTGCCCCTGGCATCTGAGATGCCTTGAAATGTTTCACACCGTAATAAATCCTGATTGAAAAAAAGGTAACTCAAACGGCTAGCCTCCACACAGGAAAAGGAATTGACCTGGTACTGTTGGGACAGTCGACCATAACAAAGCGCAGGGTTTGGTTGGCCACGACGGTAATGCATTTGGTACGCATAATATTCCATCATGGAAACTTTTTGGCGGCCAACAATGGGCCCATCAATCTCCCTAAACCTAATTTTAGTATGGAAGCTAGATTCACCATAGGGAAACAATAGAGGATATTGCAAGGACATTAGAGCTGGATGGATGGGTGAAATGTGCTTCAACTCATGGGAACATGACTCAACAACAACATCAAACTGACAAACATTTGTAGAGAGGTCACCTATAAGAAGGCCAGCTAATTCTGGGACATTGGGAAGAGAATAAGGGTCACCATGACTATTAAGCTTGCCCCTTAATTTAAGGCCAATCTCTGGTGCTGTTGGTGACAAAAGCCTGTCACGTGCCATTCTAAACTGGTGCACCAATGGATTGTGGTCGTTGAGCATTTTAATCAACGCGGAAACAATATGCGGGTCAGGTTGGTCAAGACCATCATCGCAGAAAATATCAAGTCTGTGTTGCAGTTCATTCTGTGTGTCATAGATATAAAGTTGTGCATATTCAGGCCTTTTCCCAGGAGGCGGCAATAAAGACCCAATACGATGATGCACAACACCATTGATTCGAAATACATAGGGACCGTCACCAGTGTTAATAGATTTATCTACATGGACTCCAAGAGATGTGAATGCAAACAGAGAGTTGTACTGTCTGATAAGACGCATGAAACTGTTGCTCCGCGGTCCACCAGTGAAAGATACTAAGTCATGTAATGGTTGTGGGGCAGCATGTTGGGTAGGTAAAAAGACAGTCCCCCCATGACAGCACAAATTGTAAACGATCTTAGTACGTGTGCTCTGGCATTCAAGCCGTTCTTGGTACCAAAATATTGCTAAACAATAAGGGCACATATAGTCTGGTCCACCGTAGTAAGACCGGTCGACGTAGCGGGCTGTTTAAAAATAAGGAACAAAATTGGAATGGACCCGACAGTGACGTTTGTTTCATATGGAAAGGAAGATGATATAAGATATATAGAGAGATTGAAGCACCTTTGAGCATGTCAATATATTCTTTAGGAAAAGAAAAAGAGACGTAGGTGAAAGGCAGGCGAGCAACACAATCTACACAGACACAGTGAGCGGAAAAACAGTTTGAGATGTGTATGTTAAACTCTAGGGCAACCTATAGAAATGAAAACATGACCAGGAGGACCTCGCGCAGCAGCTGCCTTAATTTTGTTGCAACGCATCCTATAAGCCCGGTTAACCTTAGATTCTTTACGCAGTACGATAGGACAGAAGTGATCTCCTATATGGAAGGCATGATAAAGATAATATAAAACTGAAGGCCATAGGTCTGATAAAACAATAATAGTATGAATGAATTGTGAACTAAAAAGATGGAACTGAAATACTAACTCACGACGATGGACCACTTTGGAACATGAGACCCAATCGAAGTTGCCATTTCAAGATAAGGCTCAGACATGTTGGTCACATTTAAAGACCGTAAGCGGCCAGGTCTTTGAACAGGAATATTCCGTGAGGTAGATTTACAACGTGGCCGTCTCGGCGGCATAACGTATATAATATTGTAACGATACACGTGCTGTGCACCAAATAGGTAGCCTAAAAGAAAAGTTATATCCCCGACATGATTTATGTAGTGAGCAAATCCAGTTGGTTAAAAAAAGACAGCATTTGTTTAAGTAAAGCATGACACATGGAAACGTCTAAAAGTAAGACGTACAAATAGCCCCAGCAGGGCACATGGCAATAAAGCCAAGGCTTGAAGTCAGCAGTAGCAACCAAATTAGCATCTTAAAGGTAGTACATGATAGAGACAGGTGGATGAACAATTTAAAGAACGGCATGGATAAATCCATAGGCTATTGAACTGTGACAGGAACAATAAGTAGCACAGTAACATATACAGGTAACGACAATGAAAGGGAAAAGGGAAGGGAGAAGGGCAGGAACCTGTTGAACGTTGGCGTGCACAGAACCGAGATGCGATGCACAATGTAGATCAGACCAACGTTGAGACACCTCAGGCACTGCAACAGGATAAATAAGAAATGTATAACATGTATACATATGTGGATAAACAGTTAATATATAGTATGGAAAATTTAATGTTGCGAAGCAGTGTGGAAGAAAGATTCCTGTGAGTGTAAGCAATGTAAATGGAACCTGAATAGAAGGCGAATAGAAATAAGAGAATGCACGAACCTTAGTCAGCGATGATTGCCAGGTAAGCCGGAAGCAGTACATAGAAGAAGTATGAGCCGCGGAAGACAATGACTGCAATATAGATAGAAATGTGCAGTAAGCTTACAAATCCGGATACGAAAATGTGTGAGACAAAGCGGATAGTATAACGCGCAGACGTGGGATCCAACCTAGAGGCACCAGATTCGGGATGCGGCTAGATGACTGTAAATACAGCAGCACGGGGAGTGGGCAGATCCAGTGAGGGGAAGTGACGACAGTGAGACGGCGGAACCCTAGACAGCAGGAGACGGCAGCACCCATGGAAGCATGAGTAGTAAAAAAATGCGATAGAAAGGAAAGGAGAAGCAAGAGAGGGAAAGTACGCACCGGCGACAAATCCAGCAGCAACAGCGGCGAAGACACCGGCGACAACAATGGTGTGGCGGCGGCGCCGGGAAGCAGAGCAAGCAAGGTTGAAGCTGGCAGGGATGGAGAAGGGGACCTTATCTTTCCCCTTTCACTGTCCGTGTTCCCTTTTTTCTTTGTTCACGGGTCGGCCGAGACGGGAGCATTGAAAGAGGTGAACAGAGACAGAAGGCAGGAGGACCACACAAAGAAATGGGTCCACACATGGGACGGTAGGGCAATGAAGGAAGGTAAAAAATATCGGCAACCTGGACACGCGTCGCAAGATAGCTGATCCGCATAGCCTTGGAGCTCTAGGAACGCAGGAAAACTTCACGCGATAAGAACGTACATATTCCTGCTCGAATGATTGAGTCGCTAGGGCAGCCAGCTGCTACCCTCCTGTCCACCTCGAGTGTCCCGCCGAAGCGATTGAGGTGGCCGGAGCCATCGCGGGAGAAATAGTCTTTGCCGAAGTGTTAGTTTCTTTGCCGAGTGCAGCATTCGGCAAAGAAGCTCTTTTGCCGAGAGCCAAATAAAAAAACGCTCGAAAAAAAAACACTCTGAAAAGAAGCTCTTTGCCGAAAGTGCCGGATAAAGACACTCGGCAAAAGGCGCTTTTTGCCGAAAGTGCCAAAAAAAGACACTTTCGGCAAAGACGCTTCTTTGCCGAAAGTGAAGAAACACTCGGCAAAGAGCACCTTTGCCCAGTGTCTTTTTTGGCACTCGGCAAAGAAGCTCTTTGCCGAAAGTCTTTTTTTTTTTACACTAGGCAAAGAATTTTTTAAACCACATTTTAAGGCGAAAATTAATTCAAATGAAAAAATTATCAACTACAAAATTATACAACTTTTCAAGATCTACAACTTTTATTTAGATTGTTTATTTATTTGAGAAAACTATAGTAACATTGTTCATAAAATCTACATCTCTCGTAAATTTCGTGAAATTGCAAGAGAGATGCATAAGATTTGTGAATAATATGAGAACCACCATGTCGGATGCACAAATGGCCAAACTACCAAATTAAACTTTATAGATCTTGAAAAGTTATAGAATTTTGTAGTTGGCAACATTTTCATTTGAGTTCATCTTATCATGCAAAACTACGTTTGAAATTCAAAATTTTAAAATTCGAATTTTTCAAAAGACCTCGGATGAAAAAAAACACCCTAAACGAAAGTTGTAGATCTCGAAAAGTTATAAAACTTTGTAGTTGACAACTTTTTAATTTGCATTTAATTAGAGCCTTAAACAAGCAATTTGAGCTTGGATGGGTATAATATTTGAGGAACTAAAACGAGAATTAGACACTTGTGTGTAGTGCAGGTGGTAGAGGAGGAATCGTATTTGCGCGAAGGTCATGGGTTTGAATCCCACTGGCCGCGTTATTTGTGAGACTTGCATCGGAGATAAAAAAATCGCGAAGCGCCGGCCGGTGGGTCTCTTCCCGGATTTAAATAAATTTTTTTTGCTATTTATTTTCTAGTTTTTTCGATTTTTTATTTTGCCGAGTGTTGATTTTTGCTTAGTGTCTTTTTTTCGGCACTCGGCAAAGCCTTTGCCGAGTGCGGCACTCGGCAAAGAAGGCTTTGCCGTGAAGGGATATACCGAGTGCATTTTGCCGAGTGCCTTGCCGAATGCAATTGATTCTTAGCCGAGTGTAATTACACTCGGCAAAGCACCTGCCTGCCGTAGTGATGGGCTGCATCCTGTCAGGAGCTGATGGGCTGCAGCCCAAGGAAGCCATGGGCCATGTCGGTTTAGAGTAGAGAGTACAAAAGGAAAACAACTCTGCACAGGAGAGGCATCGATTCAGAAGACAAACATATCTCCATCTCTAGTTACTGTTCATCTTCTTCACTGCTTTTCCCATGTACCTGGCCCTCTGGCTTCTAGAAGCTTTTAGTATCTTCCGGATCTATTCCCTACTGCTTCTCTGATTCTACTCCCTTTCTAGCTGCTTTGCTGCTCTCTAACCTCCCTTCCCCTGAGGTTGTGTACTCTGATCGATATCTGAATAGTTATCTGATAGGGTTGCTAACACACCCTCCTGTCCTGCTCGAGTGATTGATGAGGTGCAGTTCAGGGGCAGCAGTTAGTTCGTGGTAAGTGTGCTAGGCGTTTCAGAAACCCGTGGGGCACTTCTTGCCGGAGGACGAGACGTGCATCAACTGGGTGGACACGCAGCTACCCATCCGGCCATGGTCCATCCGTCGTGTTCGTGTGTACGTGTGGAGGACCGGCCTGGCGGTGACGCGAAGACGCCGATGGAATCGTCACGAAGGAGGAGCTGAGGAGCAAGGTGGCTGGCGCAGGTCTTCGGCGACGCGGAGATCAAGGAGAGGGCGCGGGTGCTCAAGGAGGCAGCTAGCTCGACGGTGCATCGCCGACGGGGGGTTCCTCGGATCACAACTTCAAGAAGCTTGTGAAAAACCTGCTCCGTTAATGATGAGGACTGCAACTTTGTAAACCTGTTACTGTTAGTATTTGTAAACCTGTTAAGAAAAATCTGGCATGTTGGTCTGTACTTGTGGCAGCATCCGTCTGTCGATAGATATATGATGGAGCTCGTCGTGCGCTCTCTGCTTGGCATTCGATGCGCTCCATGCGTTTTTTCATATATCGGGAGAAAACCAAGCGAGCAGTTTCATGAAAACGTCACGTCACGAGCGATCGGATTCGAGACATCGACGGCTTATGGTTTCCAAACCGGCACGTCCCGGTGCTACGCAAAATTCACGTGGGATATGCTAGCTGCAGCCAAGAAAAGCCTAATATAGTACAACATTTTCGTATAGCCCATTAATTTGTATTCCCATTGAATAATTTGTTGAGATTTGAAAAGCATGGTGTCATATTTGATGTGGACTCAACAGATTAATTTTGACCGTTAGATGATGATAAAGTCCAATCCAACAGTGGATATTCTTCTTTTTTCCTCTATTAATAATCTTGTAACTTTTAGATCTTCTTAGCGAATAATGTGAGGCTCTTTTTGAATTATTGTAAAATAATTTTGTAGTGTTTTATAGGTCTTCTCGACGAGTAATAGATTCTAAGGTCTAGACTAGATGCTAGACAAATGTGTAATCCAGTATCAAACCAGATCAGTCCACAATACTCCCTCCGGATCGTTTTATTAGGCGCCACTGTGTTTTTAGAAAGGCCGTAATACAAGGCGTAAGAAGCAGTACTAACTAATGTGGAAAGATATCGAGGCAGCGCTTTAGTTTGCATGGTAATTAAAGGGCCGTGTTTACGTGAAGAGCGCTTGGTCCTTCCGACTTCTCTCTCCGCTGGCCCAATCACTAGCAGTGGTGGTGTCATCCATCGGCCACATATGCATGCATGAGCAGCTTGAATTAATACTAGTACCTACCGTACACAGTGATCGGTGAGGGTCTTGGTATCTGGATTTTTACTTGGCACGCCTAAAAAACTGGTCCGTCGGGAGTATATTGTGGTTCAAGACAGGCTAGGTTTTTTCATTTGAGGCCTACAATGGCTCATGTTTAATAAAGTCATCAATGCATTTCTTCGCGATTTAACTTCTAGTAATTGACGTTTGTTAATGGTCACATCATGATTCATGACAATTCTTGACTTTAGTGTTTCAACTTCCCATCTAGCGCGAGTAAATATAGATGCTCTCCTCCGGTCTCTCGCATGCCATTATTCCTCTGTTGTTATTGGCTTATTGCTTTCTAGCTTCCCAATCCCGCGTACTAGTACAGTACATGCGTGGGCAGTACTCCCTCCGTCCTTTTTTTTGTTTGTCGCCGCTTCCTCGAGACACAAATGCCGGCAATTTTAATAAATAATAAATATCATCGATTAGTATCATAATTAATATTATCCGAAAAGATTTTGGATCTAGTTTTTTAACAAAATTATTTGGAGATATAAATATTATACGTATTTTCTATAAATCAAGTCAAACTTGTGGCACGCATCCCACGGCGACAAATAAAAAGGGACGGAGGGAGTAGGTCTCTTGAAAACCATGGGTATGTGACGTGTATTCGAGAGCGCATCTTTGCGTGATTGCTCACTTGCTCTCTGTTTCTAGTGTATGGCACACGTGTTCCTAGTGATGAAGCAAGCGACGAAGGAGAATGACTAGTACTTCCCTTGATGCTCTCGTACACGTCATGCAAGAACAACTAGTGTCGTCCACTCGTCCCTCCCTACAATTCATTGAAAATTTGATTGGCTGCACTCAAATACACTCTAATCCATACAGTTTGGAGAGGATATGTCAACTTGTGGAAGCGGCACTATTGGTGCCTCTCTGGCACCAGTCCTATCTCTTTTTACACACTCAGCATTTATTGTTGTATTTATTTATTTGATCACTACGTTTAACATGCCTTTGCAGATAGATCGCACATTCACATGCACATGTCCCATGAACATTTTGCTAATTTTCTAGATTAAAATGTATCTAAATTTATCTAAATATCTAACAATCCAAAAACCTAATAGGCATTTTCATATAATTAGCTTTGTTGTTGCGCTTAACCTAAATGTTTTTTATGGCACAAACTATAAGAGGTGTTGTCCCCAGCTGCCATCATATTTTTTGTTGCCAACATTCGTCTGAACCGTATACCAGAGAGGAGTGTGCGTGCCAAACATGTAAGGTTTGGCAGGGATAACAGATAACTTGAGGGTATTTATGTGCTTTTGCGTGTGCTTTTTTCTTTTTATATTTTTGCTATTTAATTTACCAATACTTAACATGGGTACAAACTAGAGGCAAATGGATGCTTCGATTTAAAATCATGTGGATAAGATCATAAATTAAAAAAAAAGAACAAAATCACAATCGCACTTATTGAGTAGTGCAGAAACTAAGTTCACTTAAAAAATAAATTATCTTTGCTCTAGCTAAGGCAGCGGCCCCCAACCCTCCATGTATCCCCATATCCATTCAGCTTGGTCGTGATCGTGTCACAAACGGCGACGCCATTATTTATGGCCACAAACACAAGGTTTCAGACGCACATCTTGGTTTTGCTTCCGACTTCCCAGCTCCTGTCATGGCGGCACCTCACGTCCTGGCGCTGCCCTTCCCTGCCCAGGGCCACGTCATCCCGCTGATGCAGCTCTCCCACCGGCTGGTGGAGAATGGCATCGAGGTCACCTTCGTCAACACCGAGGCCAACCACGCGCTCGTGCTAGACGCGATGCCAGCTGACGGCACTGGCCGGTCGCTCGGCAGCATCCACCTGGTGGGCATCCCGGACGGGCTGGCCGACGGCGACGACCGCAAGGACCTCGGCAAGCTCGTCGACGCGATGTCGCGGCACATGCCAGGCTACCTGGAGGAGCTTGTCAGTAGGATCGAGGCGTCTGGGGGCACAAAGATCAGTTGGCTCATCGCCGACGAGGCCATGGGGTGGGCGTTCCAGGTCGCCAGGAAGCTCGGCATCAGGGCCGCCGGCTTCTGGCCCGCGTCGGCGGCGTTCCTCGCCACAACGTTCAGAATTCCTCAGATGATACAGGACGGCATCATCGACGAGAAAGGTGTCGTCGAACTAATACTTTTACTGACACTCCTATTTTTTTCTTTCATGTGTCATGCGCATCCCAGTAGAATTGTCAGCGCAGGATGAGTAGATTCTGGAGACGGCCAATTTTGGCATCATGCATATTTTTAGCCTGAATTCTGATTGGCGATTCGCGAAAAAGTGCAGGCTGGCCAAATCGGCAGGAGACATTCCAGTTCGCGCCCGGGATGCCGCCGCTCCACACGTCGCGGCTGGCGTGGAACAACGCCGGCCCGCCGGAGGGCCAACCGGTCATATTCCAGCTCATCGTCCGGAACAACGAGGCCAAAGACCTCGCCGAGGTCATCGTCTGCAACTCGTTCCGGGACGCGGAGCCCGGCGCGTTCAAGCTGTACCCGGACCTCCTGCCCATCGGCCCCCTGTTCGCCGACCGTCAGTTCAAGAAGGTGGTGGGGCAGTTCTTGCCGGAGGACACCGGGTGCCTCAGCTGGCTGGACGCGCAGGCCGACCGCTCCGTCGTGTACGTGGCGTTCGGCAGCTTCACCGTGTTCAGCCCGCGGCAGTTCCAGGAGCTTGCGCTGGGGCTGGAGCTCACTGGCCGGCCGTTCCTGTGGGTGGTGCGGCCCGACTTCACCGCTGGCCTGAGCAAGGCGTGGCTCGACGAGTTCCGGGACCGTGTCGGCGGCAGCGGCATGGTCGTGAGCTGGTGCTCCCAGCAGCAGGTATATCACCTCGTGCCGTTAGATCGTGGATGTGAATGTGAAGTAACGGCTGCCGCCGGCATGCTTCCATCTACTGTATTTGACAGGTGCTGGCTCACCGTGCGGTGGCGTGCTTCGTGTCGCACTGCGGGTGGAACTCGACGATGGAAGGGGTGAGGAATGGCGTGCCGTTCCTGTGCTGGCCCTACTTCACGGACCAGTTCCAGAACGAGAGCTACATCTGCAACGTGTGGAGGACCGGCTTGCCGGTGGCGCCGGGGCCGGACGGCGTCGTGACGAAGGAGGAGCTGAGCGGCAAGGTGGAGCGAGTCCTCGGAGACGACGGGATCAGGGAGAGGGTGACCGCGCTCAGGAACGCGGCGTCCAGGTCCATCGCCGAGGGTGGGTCGTCGTATGACAACTTCAAGAAGTTTGTGGAGCTCCTGAAAGAATGACTGACGGTGCTATTTTCTCCTGCAAAATAAAAGAGAACAGGTTTGTAACGGTGCAGCTCAGTGGACGCCAAATTAGTCTTCCTGCTCCTCTTTATCTAGGAAAAGACTAATAAAACTTTATGAATGCCAACAAACATGTAAGTATATGTGTGGCAACAACATTAGAACATTTAATTTGTTGTGCAATGTGTAACATCCCAAGCCCGGCGCACGGCCACGGCCCACTCTACCTAGAGGTGGGTCAAGCCTGCGTAGCAACTCGCTTGCGCTTTCGTCCTCGCTTCGCGCAAAACGTTTAACCGAAGATTACTACGCGTCCCTGGCTCTGGTATTTAAGCTGGTCTGGTGAACTCAGGATTCACAGGGTGGTAGTACTAAACCACTGGATAAACATTGCTCCGCGAGCTACAGCACCCTGATGCTACAGTAACCCGCAGCTACAGTATTCATCCGTTACAGTGACCACATCCCAGCACTATTCCATTTTGGCCCAATTTGGCCCACTTAGGCGGGGATGTTACACAATGTTTGTACAGATAATAAAGAGCCACATTTTCTTTCATTATTGTGACTTTTCTAAGTATATAATAGTTTTTGTTATGCGCATAGATATATAGAAAAACTATACATGTGAAAAAAGATAGAGCATGTCTGTCATTTTCTAAGGCTCCATTTGTATGATTTCTCTACTGGTTTTAGAAGATGTTTAGAATTATTTTGTGTCAGACAGGATAAAATCAAAACGTTTCACTCCGCGAGCTCCTTAAAACTTGTCCTCACATGGGTTTGAGATGGAATGAATCTAAAATAGTGGTTTCACCTAGTTTCAACCCATGTCTATGGATCCATTGTGCTGGTGTATTATAGCCATTTTAAAGTTTAGAAATTGTTTTGTCTAATCCAATGAGCTATTTTGTCAAATGTTTTATCAAAACGGCTCCAACTCTATCAATAGAGTTGTTTATGTAACTTAAGGAAAAAAAAATTCACCGGTGAAGTGGAGCCGTGGCTAACAAAGCCTAAGAAGGTCGAATTGACTTTTAGACCTACATGGTTAGAAAAAAGATTAGTAGATACTTCACTCCTTATGAATTATAACGTCTTTTTTATAAATACATAACTTTTACTATACACTATGCCTAAATATATAAAAAAACAATGTATGAATAAAAGCAAAAACATCTTAGAACATCTTTAACAGATTACTTATACCACCTCTTCCTAAATGTGATCTCCTAGTATTAGCACTGTAGTTTCTTCTTCTCTTTCTGTTACCCAATACCTTTAGAGTAGATAGATGAAAAGGGTGCATCTCCTACATTTGGGGGAGAGGGTTAGATTTTAACTACAAAAAATTTGTAGGTATTGAAGCAGCCACAGCCTCCTTGTATTGCTTACTTTTTTATATCAAAGACAAGTGATCCATTGGAGATGCTTTTATAATTTGCAACGGGGAAGATTGTAATGAAATATATATGTGTCCATACATCATTTACATACGAGGTTTTTTCTTCCGAACTATTTCAGTCTCATCCAATAGATGATTGCGCTTTCCTACTGATTTTCCTTTTTGCATACGGTGGGGGCGCAGATATATTAGGACTTAAACCAAAGCTGCAAGGGAATGGTTGAATTATATATAATAGTAGGCCGCTTGTGTCATTCTGATTTTTCACAACGGACTAGCCAAATTGCATGGTTTCCGGCAGCTTAATGCGATGCAACCTAACATGCCACGCTTGTGTCAGGTTTCATTTAAATCAAGTTGTGTTTCCTGTAATGTTGTCCTTTTCCATGTTAGCCAGCGTATGAGATCTGCGTATCTCCTTGCTCATTATCTATGAGCAGAGTATGTGATCGGTGCTGCACGACATTTTTGTTTCTTTGTGCAACGTGAACCAGTATCACTCGCAGGCACAGAGCTTTCTGCCAGACTGCCACCAAGCGACATCTTCGTCCCTTTCCAAGATCCAAGCTCCCCCACCCTTCCTCATAGTCATGGCGGCACCACGCGTCCTAGTCCTGCCTTACCCCGCGCAGGGCCATGTCATCCCTATGATGGAGCTCTCCCACTGCCTCGTCGAGCACGGCGTGAAGGTCTCCTTCGTGAACACGGAGGTAAACCACGGTCTGATTCTTGGTGCCTTGGCGACCGGGGACAGCGACCTCGGCGGGGTCGACATGGTGTCCATACCGGACGGCCTGGGCTGCGGCGAAGACCGGAAGGATCTCGCCCGTCTCACCGACTCGTTCTCGAAGGTCATGCCTAGCGAGCTGGAGAAGCTCATCGCCACCATCAATGCCGACGACGAGCGAGAGCGCGATAAGGTCAGCTGGTTGATCGCCGACGTGAACATGGCGTGGGCCTTCCCCGTGGCGAAGAAGCACGGCCTCCGGACCGCAGGGTTCTGCCCGTCGTCGGCGGCGATGTTCGCGACGAGGATCAAAATTCCTGAGATGATAAGCGACGGCGTTCTCGACGAGAGAGGCTGGCCCAAGCGGAGCGGCACGTTCCAGCTGGCTCCGGCGATGCCGGCCATCGACGCGTCGGAGTTCTCGTGGAACCGCGCCGGCGACGCCAAGGGCCAGCCGATCATCTTCCAGCTGATCCTCCGGAACAACGCGGCCACGCACCTCGCCGAGATCATCGTCTGCAACTCCGTCCAGGAGCTCGAGCCCGGGGCCTTGGCGCTCTTCCCCGGCGTCCTCCCCGTGGGCCCGCTCTCGGCCTCCTCCGACAAGCCGGTCGGCAGCTTCTGGCCCCAGGACGCCTCCTGCGCCGCGTGGCTCGACGCGCAGCCGGCAGACTCCGTCGTGTACGTCGCGTTCGGCAGCCTCGCCGCCTACGACGCCGCGCAGCTAGTCGAGCTCGCCGAGGGGCTGCTGCTGACCTCTCGGCCGTTCCTGTGGGTGGTCAGGCCAGGGTCGTCGGGCGAGCCGCTCCTTGAGCAGCTGCGCCGCCGCGCCGCCCGCGCGGCCGCGTGGTGAGCTGGTGCCCGCAGCAGAACGTGCTGGCGCACCCCGCGGTCGCCTGCTTCCTGACGCACTGCGGCTGGAACTCGACGATGGAGGCCGTGTGGAATGGCGTCCCGCTCCTGTGCTGGCCCTACTTCACCGACCAGTTCCTGAATCAGAGCTACATCTGCAACGTGTGGGGGAGGGGGCTGAAGGTGCCATTGCCGCCAGCGGCGACGGCGGCACACGGAACGGGGCTCGTCGGGAGAGACGTTGTTCGGGACAAGATCGAGGAGCTGCTCGCCGACAATGAGACGAAGGCGAGGGCGCTCGCGCTGCGGGACCTCGCCCGTCGGGCAGTCAGCGACGGCGGGTCGTCGCGCCAGAATCTCAGGCGGTTCTTGGATCTTGTGCGAGGATTGGAGAGCGAAAACTGAAATTTTGGGGCGACGGTTGGTGTTTGGGAATCGCGGCTGCTTGCAGGACACGGCAGGAGAGAACGAAACGTCGTAAAGGTCTGCATCGTGAAAAATTTCTGTTCAAAGTTTCGGAAAGAGTTAAATCATCAAATGCACCAGAGATCGAAGCAAGTTTCAATTAGCTCCATCAACTTAAAAAGTGATTTTTGGTTCATAAACTTGTAACCATCAAAGTAACTTTTTAGGTCTTTGTATATATTTTTGTCCCACTTTTAGTACCATATTCTTTTTACGTGGGTTTCCTCGGCGCCGACATAGCCTGTTGACTTATTCATCTGAAGTAATTGATCTTCATTTCATCAAACATCTTATGGGGCACACGAGCAAGCACAATCTCCACAGATGCGGGCGCGAGAACGGGCCGTTGCAGCGGCCAAACGGGTGTGCAGGCCTGCTGCGGCCATGGAGGCGGCGTCGTTGCCACCGCGGTTCCGGTGATGCGCGAGCAGGCCGCCACGACCACGCAGGCACACGAATAGGCGCCGCCGTGGCCACGTGGGGCTATCCTATGCACATGGATGGGTGAGTGTTCCTTATTGCTCGCGTTTGTCACAAACTCCGAGCACAAGACGACGCGTGATCGCCCACCAGCCCATGTGGCCGTGGCGGCCTGCTCACGCACCCGTGTGGCTTTGGCGGCGGCGGTGCTCGCCGGCGCAGCCGAGGCAACCTACTCGCACTTCCTCACGACCGTGGCAGCGCTCGCCCGCGATCGCGTGCCTGCGGCGGTTCGCTCATGCGCTCGTATCGGCAGAGGCGGTGCTTGCTCAGTCACAACGTGTTTGACGAAATAAAAGGTCAACAACTGTTTCAAATGGACAAATTAGCAGGTCATGTTAGTGCAAAAAGTCCTCATAGAGAAGATATGGACCTAAGTGATACGTCATACAAAGTTTATGGACCTTAAAACTAATTTCTAAGTTGATGGACCTAACTAAACCCCTGTTTCAAAGTTGATGGGCCTAAAAAGCCACTTTCTAAGTTGATGGAACTAACTAAAACTTGCTCACAAATTAATGGACCTCTGGTACATTTAACTCTTTTAGAAATCATGACATATCTCTTCTCTACATTATATATAAGTAGATACGATGCTAACAATACTTATTTTTAGATGTAGATTTTTTAGACGTAGAGAAGAGATATGTATTGTATATGTACTTCATATGATGATAATAATACTTATTTTTTTAGATGTAAAGAGATATATATATATATTATATGTACACATACAAACGCGAAAAAAAAGAAACTAAAAAGCTAAGCACATCATATAGTGTGCTACTTTTTTTGAATTTTTTTGTCTGCTATATATTTTTTTTATTTTTTTGAAATAATAACAAGATTCTAGCTTTTCATATGATCAATATATTAATAATTGCTTGCCACAATTGCCTTGTGGTGAATCAGTAATAATGAGGACTGGTTATCTCAACACAAATCCAACTTCAACTACGCGGTGTGGTACTAAACAAATTGAATTAAATGGACACCACCCACGCTCGTGGCCAACCATGGAAGGCCTACCCCAAAGTTTATTGTTGGCCCATTGGCCAAGATTTCAGGGCAGGCCTTCCACGGTTCATGCGAGCGTGGGTGGTTGTCCAAGCGAGGGAGCAATCGCGTGTTGGTTCACGTGTTCCTTTGTTCTTTCTCTTCAGTCCAATCTCCAGAGTCCAGATCGCAATGAAACGCAGCTTATCCGCGAAGAAGATCGACTAACCTATTCAAATTTTCATGCGAGGAGCCGCCCTCACCGACGCATCTGCAAGCAGCGTCCTTGAGCAGCCGTGCCCTGTCTGCGATCCCCTCGTCGCCGGCTACTTGATCCACCTTGCTGCTCACCTCCTCCCTGGACACGACGCCATCTTCACCGGGCGACACCGCCAAGCCGGTCCTCCAGATGTCGCAGACGTAGCTCCGGTTCGCGAACTGGTCAGAAAAGTACGGCCAGCACAGGAAGCGCTTTCCGTTCCTCACCCCTTCCATGGTCGAGTTCCAGCCGCAGTGCGACACGAAGCACGCCACCGCGCGGTGCGCCAGGACCTTCTGCTGGGGGCACCAGCTGACCACCACGCCCCTGCCGGCGACGCGGCCCTGGAACTCGTCGAACCACGCCTTGCTGATCACGCCGCCGCAGGCCGTGAAGTCCGGTCGCACCACCCAGAGGAACGGCCTGCCGGTGAGCTCCAGCCCCAGCGCGAGCTCCTCGAACTGGCGCGCGTTGAAGATGGCGAAGCTGCCGAACGCGACGTACACGACCGTGCCGTCGGGCTGCGCGTCCAGCCACCGCAGGCACCCCGTGTCCTCGGGCAGCAGCTGCGCCACGGGCTTCAGCAGCTCCGCGTCGGCGGACAGCGGGCCGATGGGCACGATGCTGGGGAACAACTCGAACGCCGCGGCCTCGGCGTCGTGGAACGAGTTGCACACGATGATCTCGGCGTGGCTGCGGGCCGCCTCGGTGTTCTGGGTCACTAGATGGTAGATGACTTCCTGTCCTGGGACGGCGCCGTCGATGTTCCACGGCATCTGTGATGGGCAGAACGGCGGCATCCCTGGGGCGAGCTCGAACAGACCGTGACGCTTTGGGAAGCCTGCGTTTGTCATACAGATCCATGTTTAGCTTCGACATTGTTGCCAGCTGCACTGTAACAGTGTAACTTCAGCACGCACATTGTTCAAATATATGGATTTTTCCTTGTATACGTCGTACCGCACTGTAGGAGGAAAACAACTAGCAAAACTCATTCATTGTTCGAAGAAACTCATCCCTTCCGATTTATAATCCATTTTGGCGTTTTGCTAATAAGTAAAACTTAAAAATGATCAAGTTTCAGGAAAATGAATTATCATCTAATGAATGTATTATCGAAACATAGTCAGTGGAAAAGTTAATGAAACTAATTTCATATTGTTGATGTTGGTATATTTTTTATAAATTTGGTTAAAGTTAAAAAGGTAACTTAAGACAAAGCCAAAGTATTTCTTGTTGAATCAGCATTATTGTCTTAGTGTGGTTCATCTTCTTCGTGCAAGAATTTGCCATTGATCATAACCCTCCCTGCATTCTCATGCAAGAGCTGCTATGGCTTTGCTACTTTGTGTCTTGGTGACAAGTTTTATAGTCCCACCTATTTTTTTTTTCTTTTTTCGTGAACACGTCGATTGACACGTGTTTCATTAAGAGGCGCCCAATTTTTATCAAACACGTCGTATGCCTATGCCTTCATCAACCTTGGCAAACTCAGCGAAGTTAAGATGAAAATTGGGTGTTCAAGTTTTTTAAGGTTGTTTTTACAATAACGGCCTTAAACAGAGCTTTAGTGGTATTAGACTAGACCAACGACGATGGTGGCAAACACATGGGTGATAAGGCAAGACAGCCTTGGCGTCTTTGGTCAGGTCAATAAGGTTGTTCGGGTGATACTAGGCAGGGTAACAATAGCCATAATGGCAGGAGTGGGATAGGCAAGGAGAAGATTGTTGTAGCCATAGTAGGATGTGCGTTAGTTCTTTGTATTGGTTGTTGTTGGCGAGCAGCTCCTTTAAAGCTGTCTTATTTAACCGACATGTGTTGAGGTGGATTAAGACTAGAAATACAGTTAGCTTTCCACATATGAGGAGGAAGAAGAGGAAGAGCCTTGGCTACGGTCCGGAAAAAAATTGGGTGCGGATGGTCCTCACCCGGCATGGTGCGGACATCCAATCAAATTCTGACGCGTGGTGTGAAACTGTGGACGAGTTCGGCTGACGCCGCCTCCCAGCGCGAGTTGCCAGCAAACTCGGCTTCGAGGGAACGGCGCGACACCCGTGGCTCGGCTCAGCCTAATCTCGTTTATCTCGTCGGCTCGTCCCCATCCTCGTTGCCCTTTGGTTGGCCGTCGCGCAGTCTTCCATGGCGGCCGATGCCCCTTTGCTCCATGATGCTGCATGCCCTTTCTCACCTCCCGACTAAGAACAGACACCCAGTGAGAGCCCATGACAGCGCCGCCTGGAATGCTCATCGCCACATCCAGGGAGAGCACAAGAAGCAAATAAAAGGAAAACAGACCATGATACTTCCTCCGTCTCATAAAAAATGAAATCCTAGGTTTGGGCACGTTTACCAATGAAGGGTGTAAAATTATAAAAATACCCCTATAAATATCAGTAGTACAAAGAAAACGGAGGAAGTCTAGATCCTTCTCTTTTGATTTTTTTAATTGGTGGTTCTCACATACAAGTTGACTTTCTATCCATATTTACATCTTTTTGAGACAAAATTTAAACCACAGGATTACATGATTTTAGGGACGGAGGGAGTATCTCTCTATTTGCGTTGGGTGATACTCCGTCCCCCTCCTTGTAGTTCTTGCCAATCAGCTTGTACAGCTGCAGCCACGGCAGACGGCCATTGGCACCGCCCGTGCGCCCATCCTCCATCCCCATCACCATGCCTTCCAGCCCCCGCACCTGCTGATAAGTCCTCGTCGTCATTCTCTTCTCCGATGCCGGGGTGGCGCTCGGCCCGCTTCCCTTGACTTTTTGAACCAATGATCTTCCAACGATGAGCGTCCTTGGATGCCGCCACCATGCACTGCAACAGCTGCTACATCGTCATCAACCACCAGCAGCAACTGCTCCTCGCCATGCCCGATATGCAGCAGCTGGCATCTGGCTATCTGTCCGTGATTGCGGCGCTTTTCCCATCTACGATCAAAACCACCAGCAGCGGGGTGGGGAGGATGGTGGTGCTGAAGGATCGAAGAATGTTGATGCGGGACTGGCGAACCAGTCCTGTGAATCGCAATGAAGATAGTAGTGTGGAACTGTCGGGGACTGGGTAACCGCCCGGCAGTTCGAGGGCTTCTGGACCTCCAGAAGTCGGAGAGGGCAGACGTCCTCTTCCTGTGTGAGACGAAACTTGACGACAAAAGAATGCAGTGGTTCCGGTGGACTTTGGGTCTGGTGCATATGGTGGTGAAGGATTGTGAAGGAAAAGGGGGGAATTGCAGTGTTGTGGAGGAGGGGGTCGATGTGAGTTTGCGGAATTACTCCAAATACCACATTGACATGGACATTCGGGAGGAGGATGGACATGCATGGCGCTTTACTGGTGTATATGGTGAAGCCCATGCCGAGCACAAGGAGAGAACGTGGCACATGCTACGCTCTCTTGTTAGTGCACCGGTGGTGCCTTGGCTGATGGCGGGGGATTTCAATGAAGTCCTATATGCTCATGAGAAGGAAGGAGGAAAGCAGAAAAGCCAGCGAAGCATGGATGCCTTCAGGGAGGTCTTAGAAGTCTGTGGGATGGAGGACCTCGGTTTTGAAGGGGACATGTTCACATGGCGGAACAATCAGTACACGGAGGAAGGGTTCATAAAGGAGAGACTAGACAGAGCGGTCGCAAATGCAGAATGGAGGGGTTTCTTCCCAGGTGCAAGGATAATAAATGGTGACCCGAGGCACTCGGATCATCGGCCGATCATCATTGACACTGAGCCAGATGAGATCGGCCATCAGGCACCTGGGCCAAGAAGTTTCAAATTCGAGGCTGCATGGGTGGAGGAGGAGAGATGCAGGGAGATAGTAAAGGAAGCTTGGGGGATAGCTGGTGGGGGTGCTGGAGGGGGAGGAGTCGCTGGGGCTTTGAAGGCTGTAGCGAGTAGTTTGTCTAGCTGGAGCACCAATGTGCTCAGGGATCTGGAGAAGTCGATGAAAAAAATTAAAAAAGATTTGGAGGCTTGCAGGA
Organism: Chrysopogon serrulatus; assembly: GCA_015844335.1. Classification (NCBI taxonomy): domain Eukaryota; kingdom Viridiplantae; phylum Streptophyta; class Magnoliopsida; order Poales; family Poaceae; genus Chrysopogon; species Chrysopogon serrulatus. The sequence goes on along the minus strand of JADLZL010001945.1, from coordinate 4,285 downwards.
GGGAGGATAGGAGTACGGTGAACATAGAAAGAGAGGGGATGTTGAGATGCCGGCTGGAGAAAATAGAAGACCAGATAGACACATACTGGAGACAGAGGGCACACGTGAAGTGGATGCAGTACGAGGATAGAAATACCGCCTTCTTTCATGCGGCGTGTTCTGAGAGGAAGAGGAGCAATAGAATAGGGAGGTTAAGGAAGGATGATGGGGGTGGGTAGAGGAGGAGGGAGAGAAGAGGAGTTTTATTACTAATTATTTTCAAACTCTTTTCAGGTCTCAAGGCAACCGGGATAACAGCCGGTTGCTAAATTTTGTTCATAGAAGAGTTACTCAGGGTATGAATGAGGAGCTGATGAAAACATATAGTAGAGAGGAGGTGGTGGAGGCCCTGAAATCTATTGGTAATTTGAAGGCGCCAGGACCGGATGGTATGCCGGCCCTTTTCTATAAAGAATATTGGGAGGAAATTGGTGATAAAGTTGCAGAGGAGGTGTTACAGGTGCTTAATGGTGGCCCTATGCCTGAGTCTTGGAATGATACAACCATTGTGCTTATACCAAAGGTTCGCAGACCTGAGAACATCAAGGATCTGTGGCCCATCAGTTTGTGTAACGTGGTGTACAAACTCATTTCGAAGGCAATGGCAAACAGGTTGAAAAAAATCCTACCAGAAATTATCTCACCATCTCAAAGTGCTTTCGTACTGGGTCGGTTGATTAATGACAACATCCTCATTGCTTATGAGATGACCCATTTCCTGAAGGACAGGAGAAGAGGGAGAGAGGGGTACACAGCGATCAAGCTTGATATGAGCAAAGCTTATGACAGAGTTGAATGGGGCTTTCTTGGAGACATGTTGCAGCGGCTGGGTTTCACAAGTCGGTGGGTTCAGTTGGTAATGCAATGTGTGTCCACAGTGAAATACATGATTCGTATAAATGGGGAATTGTCAGATGAGTTTGTACCAGAGAGAGGCTTGCGCCAAGGTGACCTGATGTCGCCCTACCTGTTTTTGCTATGCGCAGAAGGGTTCTCGGCATTGCTGGACAAGGCAGAACAGGAGGGGAGAATTCACGGGATCAGGATCTGCAGAGAGGCACCGGCGATCTCTCATCTACTCTTTGCTGACGACTCGCTCATCTTGTGTAAAGCATGTCCGGAGGAAGCACAACAACTCAGTGAATCCTGCGGGTGTATGAAGAATGTTCGGGACAGATGATAAATGTTGATAAGTCAGCGGTCATGTTTAGCCCCAACATGAATGAGGAATCAAGGCAGGGAGTTAGGAATGCTTTGAATATCAACTCAGAGACGATGAATGAAAGATACTTGGGCTTGCCGGTGTTTTTAGGGAAGTCACGCACAAGTGTTTTTGCTTATCTCAAGGATAGAATTTGGCAACGCATACAAGGGTGGAAAGAAAAACTCCTGTCAAGGGCTGGTAAGGAGATCCTCATCAAGGCAGTGGCTCAAGCTATCCCAGTGTTTGCGATGGGATGCTTTGACATCACCAAGGAGATGTGCTCGCAGATCAGCGCCATGATTGCAAGATTTTGGTGGACCAATCAAGATAAAGAGAGGGGGATGCATTGGTTGAGTTGGGAAACATTGGTCAGTCCAAAGACGGAGGGGGCCTCGGCTTCAGAGATCTCCACTCCTTTAATATGGCAATGCTTGCAAAGCAAGGGTGGCGTCTCATCCAAAACCCAAACTCACTGTGTGCAAAAATCTTAAAGGCCAAGTATTTCCCTGACTCACATCTGCTAAGGGCAAAGATAAGGAGTGGGTGCTCTTACACTTGGAGAAGTATCATGCAAGGGGTACAAACTCTTCGGAACGGCGCCATCTGGAGAGTAGGCAATGGACGGTCTATCAACATCTGGGAGGATCCATGGCTACCACGGAACCTGTGCAGACTACCACTCACTCCTAGGGGGAGAACACTCATCAGTAGGGTTGAGGATTTAATTGACCTAGTTACAGAACAGTGGGATGCTGCCATTATTGGCGAAGTTTTTGGAAACGAAGATGCAAGCTTGATCCAGGCCGTACCAGTACATGTAGAACTTGAGGACTCGGTAGGCTGGCATTTTGACACCAAAGGAATTTTCTCGGTGAAATCTGCATATAAAGTGCACAGGACCCATGAGTGTAACAGCTGCAGCAGGTCGATGAGAGCAGGCACAGGGGCCAGTGATGGAGGTGCTGATTTCTGGAAACGCCTCTAGAAACTGGACTGCCCACCCAAGGTGAAGCATTTTCTTTGGAGGATGAGCCATAACACGCTCGCTCTGAAGACCAATCTGAGACGCAGAGGTGTGAAAACGGATACCATATGCACTATGTGTCGCAGGCTGGATGAGGATGGTGGGCATTTCTTCTTCAAATGCAAGGAAGCCAAAGCTGCCTGGAGAGAACTCAGTATGGAGGACACCAGGTGCAAACTCATGGAGGCAGGGTCAGCGAGGAGAGTTATAGAAATGATCCTAAACATGAAAGGGAGAGAACAGCTAATAGTCATTCTGCTGATGTGGATTTTGTGGGATGAGAGAAATAACAGGAGAGAAGAAGGGAGATATAGAACTCCTTCAAAAGTTGCATTCTCAGCTGCAGCATATACGGCAAACTTTCTGAATAAACCGGCCCCTATGCCGTTGTCGGATTCCCGTCAGAAGCTGAAGTGGGAGAAGCCAAACCCAGGGGCCCCTCCCCGTTGAACTCAGACGGTGCGTTCAGACAAATGCAGGGAGACGGTGGATGGGGGTTCATAATCAGAGATGACAGGGGACGGGTGGTCAGCGCTGGAGCGGGGAGAGAGGCTTTCCTGCTGCATGCTTTCCATGCCGAATTGTTGGGCTGTGCAGCAGGTCTGAAGGAAGCCGCCAGATTGGGCATTTCGCAGTTAATTGTTGAGACTGACGCCACCATGGTCAAAGCTGCACTGGCTTCAGAAGAATATATGCTCTCAGAAGTGGGAGGTATCATCATGGAGATGAAGCTTGGTCTTTTGCCAGAGCTCGGTTCGGTTAATGTTAAAGTCTGTAATCGAGTCTGTAACAAAGTAGCACATGCTTTAGCTGTTGTTGGGTGTAGTTTTCCTGATGGACAATCGGCCATCTGGAAGAGTGTCCCTCACGCGGTTGAGGAGATTGTAACCAGCGATTTGGCTGGGTTGCATGAGTAATGAAAAGCATCTTGAGTCAAAAAAAAAACCCCTCATGCGTAAGTAGTCAAGAGCCTGCGGGCTGTGGCTGCCAGCCAAACGCAAGCGAGTGCGAGCCGAGGTTTGAACGCGAGCCTGCGCTGGGACACTGAGCCATATCTATACTCGTCCACGCGTCAGACTTTGGTTGGATGTCTGCACCATGCCGGGTGAGGACCATCCGTACCCAATTTTTTTCCACAAATCCGGTATTGGAGTGATATATATTTTTTTTTCACTATTTTGTGCCAAGTAAACGAAGCGAGATATTAAAGCAACCACACGTACCCTTATCGTCGAAGTAGCCCTCCTCTACCAGTTGGGGGACCTTGAACAGCGTCCCCATGCACCCCGCGGAGGCCGGAAAGACGGCGGCCACCCGGACGCCGAGCTTGCAGGCAGCCTGGAAGCACATCCCCATGTTCACGTCCCCGACGAGCCACCTGACCTTGGTCTCCCTGATGAGCCCCCTCCACGTAGCCCGACACGCACCGCGACAGCCCGTCCACGAACCTGCCGAGGTCCCTGCGGTCGTCGCCGTCGGCCAGCCCATCAGGCACGGACACCAGCCGGATCCCGTCCAGATGCGCGCTGCCGCCGGCGGCCGGCAACCGCAGGGCGTCGAGCACGAGGGCGTGGATGGGCTCGGTGGTCACGAAGGTGACCTGGAAGCCGCGGTCGACGAGGCGGTGCGATAGCTCCATGAGCGGCGTCACGTGGCCCTGCGCCGGGAACGGCAGGACCATGACGTGAGGCGCCACAGTGGCCGAGCCCATGGCCATGGCCACGGCTGCTTGCTCAGCCTCCGCGGCGAGGAGGAGGAGGTGGCTGGCTGACTGGCTCTGCGACTGCCACGGTGCATGTACGCCGATCGGTCGAGCACGCTCAAGCTTTAATTTGTTCTTTGGAGTGTGTAGCGTGAGGCGTGACAACTGGCCGGCAGATCAAGGAGTTGGGTACTTTGATTCTTTTTTATGATGTTTTCTGCTTGTCGACGACGACGACAACGTTGTTTGTTACTGTTGTCGTCGACAGAAACCTCAGACCAAAAAAATTCGGTACTCAAACATTTCTCGATCTGCT
>JADLZL010001944.1:0-43974 GCA_015844335.1 Chrysopogon serrulatus | reverse complement strand
CAACACAAAGGTGTCTCTCCACTTGTGCACGTGTGTTAGCCTTTTCAAATGATTTTTGCAAGAGTTAGCAAGCACACTAGGTCCCTAATGCATATGCAATGTCATTTCTCACCTTGTGGCACTTAGATAACCGATATTGCGCGACATCGCCCCTCTTAATAGTACGGTTATCAATCCTAAACCCGACCATCAACTTCTCTACTCGCCTATGGCCGGCAAAATGGAAATGCCCTAACATATACCTTTGCCTCTAGCATTCCATCTTGCTCCTCATCTCCAAGTGTGGTACTTGATCACTTGTGGTCATCTCCAACACCTTGATCACCATTCCACCACTTGGTTTGGACTTCCCCTTTCTCTAATGCTACACACTTAGCAATAGGGTTAGTCCTAGATTTCACCAATTAGCCAAAACCAAACTAGGGCTTTCACACCGCCTCCACGCCGCCAAGCCTCCTCTGCCGCATCGCCGGCGCCTTGTCGTCTTTGCACGCCGCCACCGCATCCAGCGCTCGCGCTCGTGCCGCCGCCCACTGCTCCTTCCGTTCACGCGCCCCCACCACCGCAACCCTAGCGTCGCCGCCGTGCTCGTCGCCAAACCCTAGCGCCGCTGCGCTACCTCATCGCCGTTCGGTGTTCTTGCTCAGTGATGCCTGCTTCGCATTTCCCGGCCGGCAATCCTCATCCCTTGGTAAGAAACCACCCTGCCCACAACATGTTCGATGATATGCCTCCAAGAGCTTCTCGCCTTCTTATCACTGCAACCTGAATCAAAAGACTTGTTTACTCCTTGCAGTGACCTTCTACGTGTTGTGGTGCCCCTGCCGTGTCATATTCCTCACCCTTTCGCAGGTTCTCGCCTCATCTCAAGGTAGCAAGCCTTTCCTCCATTCTTACCCCTTTGCTTGCTTCCATTAGGGTTTTTCGCTCCTCTAGATATTATGTTTGCTTACATATACTTCCTATTCTCTCTCTTGCAGCGAGTCGAGTCAGTTGGGTTGAGTGTGCTTGACAGGGACAGCTTGGCAGTGGCAGTGTCAGTAAACTCGGGGCCAAGCCCGTGAGTATGGATTGAGGCCAAGCCTCTTGAGTGTCAGTGGTTCTCAGTGTTTGACTAGTGGCAGTGATTCTAGCACTCAGGGGGAGTCTGTTTTGATTTGGCAGTGATCCTCGATAGTTGTTCTTGCAGTTGCCTTGTCAGTGGCAGTTGTTCTTGCTTGTGGCAGTAGTTTCTTGATCCAGCAGTGATGGCTCGTTGCAAGAACGTTGGTGGTGGCCCCGCTCCTCCTCCTCCACCTCCTCCTCCACCTCCTCAGCAGAAGGGCAAGGGGAAGGTGTTCACCAGGAAGTAGCGGAAGCAGCAGAGTACAGAGACAGAGAGACTCCTGGTGATAGCAGACGCCGCAGCTCTTGCTGAGAGAGGTGATGCCCGTGGCAGCTTGAGGATCGGCGAGCCAGACCCAGCTTCAGTGGCTCGTGCACTTTGTACCCCTACTCCTCACGACCCACCTGGCACTGTGCTGATCGGGGGTGTGCGGTACAGGATCCAGGACTTACCCCCCGACCTTGGTGGTGCAGAGGCCGGCGATTCGGCGCTTGACGAGCAGAGCAGCAGCCCGAGAGGCGGGCAGCCACCAGCCGAGAGGACATCGAGGAGCAGCCCGAGAGCCCACCACGTTGCCGTTCTGCATGCACTCGCTCTCAGGTCACCCTTAGAGCTGAGACTCAGCATCGTGGTGGACGTCCTCCTCCTTCTAGGCCACGTGTTCCTGCTCCAGTTATACACATTGACTTGCGGGGCGCCCATGCCTGTAGAGTCTAGGACCTGCGGTGCGTCGACTTTGACCAGTGGTTTCCACCGCAGCGTGACCCCCGAGTAGCAGAGGGTTTCTACACAGTCTTGCAGGAGGACTTCTTTCGTGCTTACAGTGGTGCAGAGCTCCGGTCTCACAGAGTGTGTCCCCTTGACAGAGTTGTTGCAGCAGGCGGAGAGCATATCAGGGCTTCACTCACTTACCTCCCTGGCTTGGCAGACTTGATTGTCTTACCTGGAGCGTTCGTGGACTCTTGGGTGCGTGAGTTCTACGCCACTCTTGGATCGACCCAGGCCACACATTCATTCACTTTACCTTTGATGGCCAGTCGTTCAGACTCTACAGTCCGCGAGCCCACGAGCTCCTTGGCACAACACCGTTAGAGACCCGTCTCCACCAGTCCTGCTACAGTGACACCGAGCCTCCTCGTCGCCCTCATGGCGGAGAGGACCTGCCTGTTGAGAAGGCCCGCAGGATCTTCAGGGAGCCGTTCGGACCGGGTTCGCGCCGTCTACCTAGGGATCTCACCCCTACGGCCCGTGTCCTGAACGAGGTTATGAGTAGGACTCTTCTACCTAGGGTTGGCAACAGGGAGACGATCACGAGGATTCAGCAGTGGCTGGTGTACTTCCTGGCTTCACAGACTGCCTTTGACATCTGGGAGGACACTATCACAGAGGGATTCAAGACGCGTAGATAGTTACCTTTTGCTCACTTGATCTGTGTGATCCTACAGCGTCTGATCTCCCCGTTCCCTCTAGAGTCACTTGCAGAGTTCAGAGCCACCACTACTTCATTCCCTGTGTACAACATGACTCAGCTGGTTGGAGCCCGTCTGGGCAACAGGGCTACGAGAGTGGCAGGACAGCGACCGCCTGTTGCAGAGACTGAGGAGCAGCAGGATGAGGCAGTAGAGGCCCTTGCACAGGCTGAGCTTACACAGATGGAGACTGAGCCGACAGATATTGTTGAGGATCTTCCTACGGACAGCTCTGACAGTGACTACGCCCCTCCTCCGAGGATGCCTCCACGTGCTCACGACGACGAGGCTGGTGGTTCAGGCTCTAGTGTCAGTCCAGCTCTTCTTGCTATACTTGAGAGACTCTCACAGTCTTTAGACAGGCACGGATAGGAGCTTCGTCAGCTTCACCAGCAGCAGACAGCTGACACTGCAGCTCTTCACGCTCGTCAGAATGAGCTCCAGCAGCAGTTACTATAGTCACAGCTTGAGACTCAGGCTCTGTTTCGTCAGACTCAGCAGCAGGCCTTGGAGCTACAGCGTCAGTCGTTTGCTTTCATGGAGCACGTGGTTCGGCACACTGGGGTTCCCGTCTTTGACTACACTTCTACTCAGCTTGGCGGGCCCTCCAGTTCTTCACTCTCGGCTCCACAGTTACAGTCCAGTGGACTTCAGAGTCAGAGAGTGTCTGCACCTTTCAGCTCACCGCCCCAGCAGATCCCATAGTTTTTTGCTTCTCTAGGGGCCGGGAACACACCGATTCGGATAGGCTTCACTCCACCTCCTACGTCCTCGGTGCTTACGACCCCGAGAGCTCTCAGTGCCACCTACAACGAGATCACTGGCTTTCCCACTCCGGTACGTCCTCAGGGTCCGTTTCCGTCGACAGAGTGAAAGGTCCTAAATGGCTAGAGGGGGGTGAATAGCCTAATTAAAATTTCTACAAAGCACTAAACAAACCGGTTAGTATAACAAATGGCGAAGCAAGTGTTGCGCTAGCCTAGTGGGGGGTTGCAAGCCAACCTAACCAATTCTAGCAATCCTAATACGCTAGGCACACTACGAATATGGTCCTTAGCAATTCAACTATGCTACACAACCTAATACACTACTTTTCACAAATATAATCGCTAGGAAGGGAACCAAGTATGCAAACCGTGCCTTCGGGATGTCGTGCCAATCACCTTCTTGATCAACAATGAGAAACCAATGTGATGATCCAATCAATCAAATGAAATCCAAATATGATCTCGATGGATCAATCCCAAATGAACACCGGAGTTTTTACCGAGGTTCACGTGCTTGCCAACACGCTACGTCCCCGTTGTGACGGCACACTCACTTGGGATTCGGTGGCTAATTGGCACCACACCAAGCCTCCAACGGGCACCGCAAGAATCACCACAAGATGAGGGCAACACAAGTCACGAGCATTCCACTAGAGTACCTTTTGCGATCTCCCGCGGGGACAAGGTCAAGAACCCCTTACAATCACCTCCGGAGTGGCCAAGAACAATCTCCAAGCTTGCTCAACTCCGGCTCGCTGCTCCAACCGTCTAGGTGGTGGCAACCACCAAGAGTAATGAGAAATCCACAATCACAATTGCAACCTAGTGCCACCAAATGCAATCCTAAATCATGCACTAGGGTTTCCCCCAAATCCTCTCACCAAATGAACACCAAGCTTGGAGAAGGAGAGAAGAGGGAGGAGATGCTCTTGAAGCTTTCAAATCAACACTATAAACCCAATCTCTCACTTGAATCAAGCACAAATCCTTGAAATCATGAACTAGGGTTTCCCCCAAATCCTCTCATGAATGAGCACAAAGCATGGAGAGGGAGAGGAGAGGGAGGAGATGCTCTTGAAGCTCTCAAATCAACACTTGGAACTCAATCCCTCACTTGAATCAAGCACAATCCCTTGTGAGTGAGGGAGGAGAGGAGAGGAGCTTGTTCTTCTCTTTTTGGTTCAGCAAGAATGAGCTTGGGGGCTGAGAGAAGGGTGGGGAAGGAGATAAAAACGACTCCCACTCGCAACTATCCGTTAGAGAGAATCGACTTCGCTTGAATATCCGAGCAAGGTTCGGAATATCCAAGAAAGTTCGAATATCCGAGCATGGTCGGATATTTACGGTAACGACTAGGAGCAACTCACTTCTCCCCCCACGAGCAACGGTCAAAATCTATATCAGGCACTTATATGCGTCCGGGTTCGAATATCCGAACATGTTCGAATATCCGAACCAAAAACGATATTTCAACCCGAGAGACCTGATCGGATATTATCTCGAAAATTCTGATTTTTTTGGATATTCCGAGATATTTTCGGATATTCCGAGGAATACAGAAACAGACCCACTTGACTTCTTTTTCAAAACCTTTTCAAATGTGCTCAACTCCACCAAGTGTTCCAACATGTCAAGTGTGTGAGTTAGCATTTTTCAAATATTTTGAAAGGCTTTTCTCTTGTATCTCACCACGTCACTAAGTACAATACATATGCAAAAGAGACATATTTAGTGGCACTAGATAACCATTGTAATTAAAGATTTTCCCTCTTTATAGTACGGTTATCTATTTTAAACCCGGCCATCAATTTCTCTACTCGCCTATGGCCGGCAAAATGGAAATGCCCTAATATATACCTTTGCCTCTAGTATTCCATCTTGCTCCTCATCTTCTTTCATCTCCAAGTGTGGTATTTGATCATCTTTGGTCTTCATCATCACCTTGATCACCACTCCACCACTTAGCTTGGACCTCCCCTTTCTGTAATGCTACACACTTAGCAATAGGGTTAGTCCTAGGTTTCATCAATTAGCCAAAATCAAACTAGGGCTTTCAATCTCCCCCTTTTTGGTAATTGATGACAACCTCCACAAAGATAGGAATTAAATTCAATTTTGGCTTTACACCACTTGTCCAAGCAATTTGAGCTTATGAAAAGAATTGGACAAGTCATGCAAAACATATTTGGTAGCTATGGCTCCCCCTACATGTGTGCTAAGAGTTTGGATTAGAAGCTTTTCACACATGGTAGATAAATAGGTTTTAGGAGAGTCATTTCTACTAAATTGATGCTAAGGTGTTTAGAATAGACCTTTGAAGCGTGATACCATCGGAGTGCACATCATGAACCATCCTTAGCACCAAATCTAGCAAGAATCATCAAAAGCTAGAAACCCCGTGAGATCAACATTAAAAGCACGGTTTCTAGATATTACTTAAAAAATACTAAATCTAGCTAGAACTTATGCATGCTAGTAATCAATTCATCATTCAAGTTCTATACTAGCAAACACCACACAAACAAGAGAGATACCACTTATGAAATACATAAATCTAAGTGCAATGCAAGCAATCATATGAATATGCACAATCAAATGCAATCAATCAATCTTGTTCATGAGCTTGCTCCCCCTACTTGTGTGCTTCAAAATTTTGATCCCTTTCTATTCTTTAATCTTCATCTTCTCTCTCCCTAGGTGCATGATATCTCTCCCCCTAGGTGCATGATAGGTGCATGATATCTTTGTTTCTCTCCCCCTTTGTCATCAATAACCACAAAGGTATATGATCATGTTTGGTGTAGACTTAAAATCATGGAGGGAGCTTGGAGTAGAGAGATGATCACTTAAAGTTGAGGATCACTTATTTCCATAAACTTTCTTCTTTTGTGGTTTAAACTAGTAAACTTGCATAAGTAATCTAGCTCGGTTTGAACCAATGACAAGCTTCTTCACACATCTTTCAATAGTTATCTTGTCAATGTTGAACTAGATTCTTTCTTGCTCATTTAGCTAGATAAACACTAGGTTCACATTCTTATGAACAAGTCATATTTAGCCACTAGATCATACAAGACATAGAAGCAATAGTGGCATAATAGGTACTCAAAATCGCTTTGTTTTTCATGAAAAAGCCTAATTCAACAAGAGATACTACTAGAATATGTCTATATGCTCTAATCAAGTCCTTAGTAAATATGAATGCATCATGCCAAATAATTTCACCTTTGCTTTAGTCGAAGGAGAGGCATGTCATATAGTTAGGGGTGCATTCATCTCATGTTGGAGAAGTCAAGAATGTTCAATTCATTTCTCAATGTACAAAATCTCTTCTCATCAAGTGGCTTGGTAAAGATATCGGCAAGTTGATCATCGGTGCCAACACTCTCAATTGAAATGTCTCCCTTTGCTTGGTGATCTCTAATGAAGTGATGTCTTATGTCAATGTGCTTTGTTCTTGAATGTTGACTGGATTGGTGGTGATCTTCACGGCACTTTCATTGTCACATAGCAATGGCACTTGTCCAAATTTGATTCCAAAATCTTTCAATGTGGCCTTCATCCATAGCAATTGAGCACAACAACTCCCCGCACTAATGTATTCGGCTTCAGCGGTAGAGAGTACAACACTATTTTGTTTCTTGGATGACCATGAGACAAGTGATCTTCCTAGCAATTGGCATGTTCCACTAGTGCTCTTTCTATCCACCTTGCATCCCGCATAGTCGGTCCGAATATCCAATCAACTCAAAGTTTGACCCCTTGGGATACCACAATCCAACATTACGTGTATGCTTAAGATATCTCAATATCCTCTTGGTTGCCTTCAAGTGACTTTCTCTTGGTGAAGCTTGAAACCTTGCGCACATGCACACACTAAACATGACATCCGGCCTAGAAGCGGTCACATAGAGTAGGCTTCCAATCATTGACCGATACAACTTTTGATCTACCATGTTGCCACTTGTATCCAAGTCAAGATAAGCATTTGTTTCCATTGGAGTCCCAATTGACTTGGCTTCTTCCATTCCAAACTTCTTCAACATGTCCTTGATGTACTTGCTTTGACTCACAAATATGCCTTTCTTCAATTGCTTGATTTGTAGACCAAGGAAGTAACTAAACTCTCCAATCATAGATATCTCAAATTCTTTTGCCATCATTTCTCTAAACTCTTCACAAAAGTCTTGGTTGGTTGATCCAAAGATAATGTCATCCACATAGATTTGCAACACAAACAAGTCATTTTCAATCTTCTTGGTGAAGAGAGTATTATCAACCTTTCCCATCTTGAACCCTTTAGAGAGTAAGAAATCTCTCAATCTCTCATACCATGCCCTTGGAGCTTGCTTCAAGCCATAGAGAGCCTTCTTCAACTTGTAGACATGGTTGGGTCTTTTGATATCTTCAAATCCCGGGGTTGCTCAACATACACTAGCTCATTTATGAATCCATTTAAGAAAGCACTTTTCACATCCATTTGATATAGCTTGATGTTGTGGGCACAAGCATATGCTAATAAGATTCTAATTGCCTCCAATCTTGCAACCGGTGCATAGGTTTCTCTAAAGTCAAGACCTTCAACTTGAGTGTATCCTTGTGCTATCAATCTTGCTTTGTTTCTCACTACTATGCCATCTTGATCTTGCTTGTTCCGAAATACCCACTTGGTGCCAATGACATTGTAGTTCTTTGGACGCTCAACTAATTTCCAAACTTGATTTCTTTCAAAGTTGTTGAGCTCTTCATGCATTGCATTGACCCAATCACAATCCATTAAAGCTTCATCAACCTTCTTCGGTTCTATGGATGAGACAAATGAATAATGTTCATAAAATAATATCAATCTTGATCTTGTTTGCACACCACTTTTTATGTCACCAACCACTTGATCTAGAGGATGATCCCTTGCAATATGAGTTGGTTGGAGAACATGAGGTTGAGCACTTGGTTGAGATGATGTACTAGCCACTTGATCTTGCAATTGAGAACCACTAGCTTGAGATTGATCTTGAGAACCACTAGCTTGCACATTTAGAGATATAATCACTTGATCTTTGTCATCTTCAACATCCACCATTTGAGTTGGCCTAATGTCCCCAACATCCATTTCCTTCATGGCTTGTATCAATTGAGTTCCTCTCACATCATCAAGATTTTTCTCTTCATCTTGTGAGCCTTTGGTTTCATCAAATTCCACATCATGCACTTCCTCAACAATGCCATGAGTGAGATTTCAAACTCTATATGCTTTGCTTGTAGTGGAGTAACCGAGTAGGAATCCTTCATCACACTTCTTCTCAAACTTGCTCAATCGAGTGCCCTTCTTGAAAATGTAGCATTTGCATCCAAACACTCTAAAGTATGCAATGTTGGGCTTTCTTCCATTCAACAACTCATATGGTGTCTTCTCCAATAGCCTATGACAATAGAGCCTATTTGAGCAGTAGTTGGCGGTATTGATTGCTTCGGCCCAAAAAGAATGATCCACATTGTATTCACTCAACATTGATCTTGCCATATCAATCAAAGTTCTATTCTTCCTTTCAACTAGCCCATTGGATTGAGGTGTATACTTGGCCGAGAATTGATGTTTGATTCCAAAATCATCACAAAGCTCTTCAATCCTTGTGTTCTTGAACTCACTTCCATTGTCAGTTCTCACTTTCTTGATTGATGTTTCAAACTCATTTTGACTTCTCTTGACAAATGTCTTGAATGTATCAAATACTTCACTTTTGTCGGCAAGAAAGAATATTCAAGTGTATCTTGTGAAGTCATCCACTATTACAAATCCATATTTGTTTCCACCAATGCTCTTATACTTGGTAGGGCCAAATAGATCCATGTGCAACAACTCAAATACCTTGCTTGTGCTCATCATACTCTTATTGGGATGAGTGTTGCCAACTTGTTTGCCCATTTGACATGAACTACAAAGCTTGTCTTTCTCAAATACCACATCCTTCAACCCTCTAACTAGATCATGCTTGATTAGCCGGTTGAGTTGCTTCATGCCAACATGTCCTAGCCTTCTATTCCATAGCCAACCTATGCTTGATTTGGTGATCAAATATGTTGTCAATTGAGCTTCACTAGCATTGAAATCCACAAGATAGAGATTCTCATATCTAAAGCCTTTGAATATCAAGTTGCTTCCATCAACACTCACTATCTCAACATCATCAACACCAAATATGCATTTGAATCCAAGATCACACAATTGAGCCACGGACAAGAGATTGAAGTTGAGAGATTCCACTAGCAACACATTGGAGATGGACATATCATTTGTAATTGCAATCTTTCCCAAGCCTTTGACCTTGCCTTTGCCATTGTCACCAAAAGTTATACTATCAACACCATTGCCACTTGATGAGATTGATTTGAACATTCTAGAGTCTCCGGTCATATGTTGAGTGCACCCACTATCAAGCACCCAATGCCTTCCTCCGGCTTTGTAATTGACCTACAAAAGTAAATCAATTCTTTTTAGGTACCCAAACTTTCTTGGGTCCTCCAAGGTTAGTCACTAAGCTTTTGGGCTCCCAAATTGCCTTCTTCTTTGGGCCAACAATGGGAGCACCAATGAACTTAGCCTTCACACCATTAGTACCCTTGGTAAGCAAATAACAAGAATTATAACAAATAGAGGATATGTTAGCATTCTTCTTGTTCTTGCAATATTACTCTACATGCCCCACTTGCTTGCAACTAGAGCAAAACCGACCATTGCCCTTCACAAAACTAGTCTTGTGAGGAACAAAGGCCGCCTTGCCATTCTTGGGGGTATAGCCCAATCCCTCTTTGTTTAGGGAGAACCTTTGGCTACCCAATCACTTTAGCAAGCGGACATCTCCACCGTAGGCCTTGCCTAGAGCATGAGTGAGCTCATTCACTTCTCTCTTGAGAGTCTCATTCTCCATTATGAGTGAGGCATCACAAGTGAAACCATCACTAATAGTAGATGTGGCATTGCTTGAGCTACAAGAGGGGTTAGTGGGACCAACAACAATAGGAGTATAGAATGCTTCATCAAGAATATCACAAGTTACTCCTATGTTGCATGTGTCTACGACATCCTCAATCTTAACTTGATCAAGGAGGGAGGAGTGAGCCTTTTCAAGCTTAGTGTGAGCTTTCTCAAGCTTCTTATGGGCTTCCATTAGCCTCTCATGAGTAGCATTGAGCTCATCAAAGAATTGCTCAAGAGCTTTCTTGCTCTTACGCAACTCTTTGCACTCCTTCCTCTTTTCCTCAATGTAAGAGTGAGCATCTCGTAGCATGCTCATGAGGCCCTCCTTTGAGTACTCCTCATCATCATCACTCTCATTATCGCTCTCATCATCGGATTGTACCTTAGATGGCTTAGCCATTAAGCATATCGATGGAGCATCAAAGAGTGAAGGCTTATTGGAGATGGCAAGACTAGCAAGTGCCTTTTTTCTTGATTTCTTGTCATCTTCACTCTCATCATCACTGTCACTTGAGGCATCACTATCCCATGTGACACAATAAGATTGTCCCTTCTTCTTCTTCTTCTTGAACTCAAGCTTCTTCTCCTTCTTTTCCTTCTTGTCCTTCCTCTCTTTCTTGTTCTTCTTCTTCCTCTTGTCATCCTTATCACTATCATCATCACTAGAGAGATGACAATCGGCAATGAAATGATCTTTGCTCTTGCACCAAAAGCATCTCTTGGTCTTGATTGCATCTCTTCTCTTCCTAGAACCATAGCCCTTCTTCTTCATGAACTTGCCAAATTTGCGCACAAGAAGAGCCATTGCTTCATCATCCGCTTCACTTGAGCTTGTGCTAGCTTTATCACTTGATTCTTGCTTCTTTTTGCCTCTTGATGAAGTAGCCATGAATGCAACCACTTCCTTGTCTTTCTTTTTCTCTTTGTCCTTCTTCTCATCCTTTTGAGAGCCCCCTTCTCGTTCCACACGGTAGGTGTCATGTGTGACCACCTTACCTAGTACTTGGTTAGGGGTCTTAGTGTCCAACCCTTCTCTCACTAGCATTGTGACCAAGAATTCAAATCTTGATGGTAGGCTTCTTAGGAACTTGTGAGAGAAATCCGCATTATCCACCTTCTCACCTAAACTCTTCAAGTCATTGACAATCACTTGGAGGCGGTGGTACATCTCCGGCACACTCTCATCATCTTGCATCTTGAAACTTGAGAGCTTGTCCTTGAGGATATATAGCTTGGCATTCTTCACGGCTTGTGTGCCTTTATAGGTCTCCTCCAACCTAGTCCACACATCATGAGCTCTCTCCAAGTCCTTAATTTACTCAAATACCTTTGACTCCAATGCTTCATAGAATGTGTTGATTGCAATGTCATTGAATTGGAGTTTCTCTTTTTCTCTTGGAGTTGGATCGGTTGGATCAATCACGGCAAAATCCTTGTCCACAACCTCCCAAACTTTTCGGTTGAGTGATTTCAAGTATGCACACATCTTTCTCTTCCAATGATCATAACCGGTACCATCGAAGTGCGGTGGCTTCCCCACACGGTTGATATGGTTGACTTGAGCCATTTTAACACCGAAGGATGTTAAACCTTAAACAACGGTGACCTCGGCTCTGATACCACTTGAAAGGTCCTAAATGGCTAGAGGGAGGGTGAATAGCCTAAATAAAATTTCTACAAAGCACTAAACAAACCGGTTAGTATAACAAATGGCGAAGCAAGTGTTGCGCTAGCCTAGTGGGGGTTGCAAGCCAACCTAACCAATTCTAGCAATCCTAATACACTAGGCACACTATGAATATGGTCCTTAGCAATTCAACTATGCTACACAACCTAATACACTACTTTTCACAAATGTAATCGCTAGGAAGGGAACCAAGTGTGCAAACTGTGTCTTCGGGATGTCGTGCCAATCACCTTCCTGATCAATAATGAGAAACCAAGGTGATGATCCAATCAATCAAATGAAATCCAAATATGATCTCGATGGATCAATCCCAAATGAACACCGGAGTTTTTACCGAGGTTCATGTGCTTGCCAACACGCTACGTCCTCGTTGTGACGGCACACTCACTTGGGATTCGGCGGCTAATTGGCACCACACCAAGCCTCCAACGAGCACCGCAAGAATCACCACAAGATGAGGGCAACACAAGTCACGAGCATTCCACTAGAGTACCTTTTGCGATCTCCCGCGGGGACAAGGTCAAGAACCCCTCACAATCACCTCCGGAGTGGCCAAGAACAATCTCCAAGCTTGCTCAACTCCGGCTCGCTGCTCCAACCGTCTAGGTGGTGGCAACCACCAAGAGTAATGAGAAATCCACAATCACAATTGCAACCTAGTGCCACCAAATGCAATCCTAAATCATGCACTAGGGTTTCCCCCAAATCCTCTCACCAAATGAACACCAAGCTTGGAGAAGGAGAGAAGAGGGAGGAGATGCTTTTGAAGCTTTCAAATCAACACTATAAACCCAATCTCTCACTTGAATCAAGCACAAATCCTTGAAATCATGAACTAGGGTTTCCCCCAAATCCTCTCATGAATGAGCACAAAGCATAGAGAGGGAGAGGAGAGGGAGGAGATGCTCTTGAAGCTCTCAAATCAACACCTGGAACTCAATCCCTCACTTGAATCAAGCACAATCCCTTGGGAGTGATGGAGGAGAGAGGAGAGGAGCTTGTTCTTCTCTTTTTGGTTCAGCAAGAATGAGCTTGGGGGCTGAGAGAAGGGTGGGGGAAGGAGATAAAAAAAGCGACTCCCACTCGCAACTATCCGTTAGAGAGAATCAGCTTCCGCTTCAGAATATCCGAGCAAGGTTCGGAATATCCAAGAAAGTTCGGAATATCCGAGCATGGTCAGATATTTCTGGTAACGGCTAGGAGCGACTCACTTCTCCCCACGAGCAACGGTCAAAATCTATATCAGCACTTATATGCGTCCAGGTTCGAAATATCCGAACATGTTCGGAATATCCGAACCAAAAACGATATTTCAACCCGAGAGACCTGATCGGATATTATCTCGAAAATTCTGATTTTTTCGGATATTCCGAGATATTTTCGGATATTTCGAGGAATACAGAAACAGCCCACTTGACTTCTTTTTCAAAACCTTTTCAAATGTGCTCAACTCCACCAAGTGTTCCAACATGTCAAGTGTGTGAGTTAGCATTTTTCAAATATTTTGAAAGGCTTTTCTCTTGTATCTCACCACATCACTAAGTACAATACATATGCAAAAGAGACATATTTAGTGGCACTAGATAACCATTGTAATTAAA
This sequence comes from Chrysopogon serrulatus, assembly GCA_015844335.1. Lineage (NCBI taxonomy): Eukaryota > Viridiplantae > Streptophyta > Magnoliopsida > Poales > Poaceae > Chrysopogon > Chrysopogon serrulatus. The sequence continues at coordinate 30,369 of JADLZL010001944.1, read as the reverse complement.
GATTTCCCCTCTTTATAGTACGGTTATCTATCTTAAACCCGCCATCAACTTCTCTACTAAGCCTATGGCCGGCAAAATGAAAATGCCCTAACATATACCTTTGCCTCTAGCATTCCATCTTGCTCCTCATCTTCTTTCATCTCCAAGTGTGGTATTTGATCATCTTTGGTCTTCATCATCACCTTGATCACCACTCCACCACTTGGCTTGGACCTCCCCTTTCTCTAATGCTACACACTTAGCAATAGGGTTAGTCCTAGGTTTCATCAATTAGCCAAAACCAAACTAGGGCTTTCACAGAGGCTCCACTTACTACTACTACCGAGACTCACCCGTCGTCGGTTGCTTCGTCTAAGCCTCCCCTGAGTCAGCCTCCTCCCCCCTCACTACATCGCACCCCGAGGCTTCAAAGTGACATTCACGCTTTTGTGCCCGGTGAGTACGCCTCCTCCGGTAGTTCCTACTGGGAGGCTCCGATCCACTGAGACAAAGGCACCGCTCCAGCTACAGTGACTGAGGCAGTGATAGTGTCAGTGGCTCCCACTTCTTCTGTGCCACCTACTTCCGAGCCACAGGGTCAGGCCGCTACCACAGAGACCCAAAGTGCGGAACTTCGGTCAAGACGATAGCTGAGCGGGCCGAGACCGCTTCACCTCCGGAGACATAGCCCGAGGGTCGACGGGCTCGGCCAGTGACAGCTCGTAGTCCTCCCCTGGACTACACCACGTTTGAGATGGCCGCACGCTCGTCTGGACCCGACTCGTCTGCAGCCCCACCTCCTCAGGAGCCTTAGGTTTTGGTGCTTGACGCCATAGGGGGAGAGAGAGTCGAGTATGTGAGACAGGGGGAGCGTGTGAGGGGGAGTTGACTTCTTTTGCTGTGTGATACTCATGCACTCATGCTTTACTTTTGTGCATCATGTGATACATGCTTTTGGTTGCTTTTGGTTGACTTGTGGATATGTGATATATCATGTGACATGTGGTTTACTCATGACTTGTGCTCTCTACTCTTGATATATATATATGCTATGTCATGTCACATGTTGATGCTCATTTACTATGTCTTTACGTTTCATCTTTGATAAATGAGCCTTATGTTTCTTGTACTCGCACTTCATTCATATTCCGTTGAGTACATGTTGGCTTGAGTCGTATAAGCTTATCTAACCTCTTTGTTCTTATTGATAAAGAGCTTATACGATCCAAGTCCGTTGAAAACCTCAAATTCACTCTCATACTCGAGGTTGTTGTCATCAATCACCAAAAAGGGGGAGATTGAAAGCATCTAGGCCCCTAGTGGGTTTCGGTGATTAATGACAACGTCAAATTATTGTGACTAACGTGTGTTTTGCAGAAACAGTTTGAGTTAGGTCACAGTAATGGTGGTTAATTGGGCAATCAATGGTATTCATGCCCCGACGATCGAGATCGTTTTCGGTTTTCAAAGGATGGACGACAAGGTTAAGGACGACTAGTTCTAAGTGTCGTTTGGCGTTGAAGAGACACTTAGAGTAGCTAGGACTTTATTTTTACCTTTGGCCGTACTATTAAGAGGGGTTTGAATGGGTAACTTGATCTAGGTGAGTCTAGTGAGTTAGGTGTGGTGCACACTTATTCATTCTAGTCCTAGGCAGCCCTACAATTGGCCCAAAGATCAGTAGAGTCGAAGCCATGCGAGAGATCATGAAATCGGAAGTCATTCGAGCCATTTTGGCTCGACCGGACGCTGGCACATAACTGACCGGGGCGCGTCCCGGTCGGTGTATGTGGGGTGCCAAAGTGACCGGACCACGCCTACGGCGATGGGCCGACGCCTTCCGGTGCCATCGATCTACAGTCCATGTTGGACCGGACGCTGATCAACAATGACCGGACGCTGGGGCTAGGGCATCCGGTCACTACTCGGAGAGGTCCAGAGAGGGAAAATATTGACCGGACGCGTCCGGTCATGGTGGACCGGACTCTGACACGCGTCCGGTCAGTGTGACGTCCAAAGAGTGCAGTTAGCCATTAACGAGACGATCGATCGCCCGCGTCCGTCCGCCTCGACGGACGCGTCAGTCGACCTTAAAACTACCTAAAAAACCTCTTCGTGTGGGGGTTTGTGTGGGGGGTATATATACTCCCTTACCTCATTCAATTGAAGTCTCTTGCTCATTCCTACTACTGAAGAACACCTTGTGAGCGCTTGAGAGTGCAAGAGCCCTAGTGAGGTTGAGAGATTTGCTAATCCATTGCTTAGGACCTCATTAGTGGAAAGAGAGTAGCAAGTGTGCATCCACTCATCTCATTAGGCTTGTCTTGGTCAAGTGAGAGTTCTTGCTTATTACTCTTGGTGATCGGCATCACCTAGACGGCTCGATGGCGATTGGGAGCATGGTGATCATCCGGTGGTGATTCTGGATGGCCCATCTCATCTTGTGAGCGGTTTTGGGGGATTCACCGCGTTAGAGTGACGAAGAATCATCCCGTAGAGAGCACTTGGTCCTTACGAGGATCAAGGGGAAGCTACACCCTTGCGCGGGTGCTCCAACGAGGACTAGTGGAGAGTGTCGACTCTTCGATACCTCGGAAAAACATCACCGCGTTCCTCTCCCTCTCTTTACTTTGAGCATTTACATTCTCGCATTACTTCTTGTATTTACATTGCTAGAATTGCCATGCTAGAGTAGGGTTTGGAACCTAGAGAGCATAACTTTTGTGTTCTAGAGTCATAGAGAACACATATAGGCACAAGGGGTGAAATGGGCTAAGCGTTAGGCTTTTACCGTTGCGATTAAATTTAGAAAAACCCAATTCACCCCCCCTCTTAGGCATCTTGATCCTTTCAATGGGCTTCCATTACTTTATTTGGGCTTGCTAGCTAGTGTCGTGAGAGTCTGGGCCATCTCAATACAGAAACCTACATGCACATAAAGAGGCAGAGCTTGTCCGATCGGCACTCACAGAGACAGCGACGCAGCATCCTTTGCTGACTCGCCGCTGCCGCGTTCTCGTTTTCCAATTCAAAAATAAGAAACAAAAAATCCCTAACTATTATGGCTTCATCGGTCTTCTTCCCTGGCCAAGGGCCGAAGCCTGAAACCACTGTTCTTGGCCGCGCGGTCGCCTAGACCAACCACGAGCGACTAGTCCGCAAGGCAGATTGGGAGCCGGCAGGCCAGCGTCCAGGACTCCGCATAGACCTAATCAACCAATTAGTGAGCAGTTGATCAAGGTAACTTGGCAATACTTTGAAACATAGTTTTGTTTGATTAATCATTTTCATTTAGTACTTTATAGAATCTGAAGTATTTTTAGTATATCCAATCTCCATCTTTCTAGGAGTTTGGTTACAGCAATCTCTTCATTAAACTTGGCTGCCCCCCTCTTTGGGAAATTCCTGGCTACGCCATTGATGGAGCGTGGTGGCAACGCAAGGTCCGACAGTTATTTTAGGGTTGCAGCTTCCACTGTTCAAGAGCGGGGATGATGATGGTGGCTGAAAGCCCTAGTTTAGTTTTGGCTAATTGATGAAACCTTGGACTAATCCATTTGGTTAAGCATGTGTGTAGCTTTAGCATGGATGGTCCACTCAAGATGGAGCAAGGTGATGAATAAAGATGACCACAAGTGCCCTAAGAGAGAAAGAGGAGAAAAAGTGGAGGCAAATGAGCTCAAGACAAAGATATCACCAATAGGGCCATTTGCTTTCGGTACTCAAGACACCATAGATGGTGTGAGTATATTTAGGATTGATAACCGTACTATTAAGAGGAGTGATCACGTGATGAAAGCGGTTATCCAAATGCCACTAGGTGTTTGACTTTATGCATTGCATTAGAACCTAGTGTGCTAATACTTAACTCTTGCAAAATTCATTTGGAAAATGCTAACACGCGTGCACAAGTGGTAAGATACTTTGGTATTGGCACATGAGAGCAAGGGTTGATGGGGTTTGCGTGTAAACCCCTCTCGTCGAGCTTGTGAGGTGGGACTCAGCAATTTTTGAAGTAAAAAGAGCACTTATAGGGCATCGGATGCTGAGTCCTAATGCGTCGGACACGTCCGATGACCCTGTGATTTTAGCACATGCACAGAGTATGCATCGGAGCGTCCGATGACTATTTTCCTGCACGTCCGGTGCAAAGCAAAAACATGTCAGTGCACAAGCATAGCTTTCATCGGACGCTGGGGCGTCCGATGCCACTCCGTCGAACGCGTCCGATGGGCGTGTGCATGTTTTGGGAACTCTCTCGACTGCGTTAGGTGGATGCGCCTGCGTCCGTTGGTTTTCATCTGACGTAGGTTAGTTGTGTGCGTGGCTCCGGTGCCAGTCGTCTGAGCGTCCGACGAGTCCTCCGAAGCGCGGGTAACAGTCAAATTCAAACGAGGACACATGGCGTCTCCACGGTGCTCAGGGACAGGCATCGAACGCGTCTGATGCTAGGCATCTGAGCGTTCGATGACCCCGAGTCAGCCCCACTTGGAACATAACGGTTCACTTATTTGAGTGGTGGCTATATAAGCATATTGGCCGGCTTGGGGAGTAACCCTTGCACATTTTGATCATTCTTGAGCACCCTAGAGCTGAGCCAACCTTCTCCCTCTCATCTTGCTTGATTGCTTGTATCCAAAGAGAGATTGAGAGAGATTCTAGTGCATTGCTTGTGAGTTCTTGCATCTAGTGGCACTAGTGATCATTCTCGCTACGTGATTGCTTATTCTCTTGGTGGTTGCCACCACCTAGACGGTTGGAGCAGCGGAGAAGAGGTGTGAGCAAGCCGATGATTGTTCTTGGCCTCACCTCGGTGGATTGTGAGGGGTTCTTGGCCTTTCCCACGGAGATTGCAAAAGGTACTCTAGTAGAATACGCGTGTCATTCAACTCCTAGCCATTGGTAGGTTCTTATGGCGCCTTTGAGAGGCTCGGTGTTTGATACCGATTAGCCACCAAACCACGTGGTCAAGAGGGACACAACGAGGACTAGCGTGTTGACAATCACGTGAACCTCGGGGATAAATTGGAGTCTCCATCATTCTTGTATGGATTGATCCTTCAAGATCATATTGGTATTCTTGTTGATTGGCTTCTCATATTGCTATTGATCAAATCAATAAGACGATGATTGGCTACATCCACAAGGCATGGTTTGCATATGTCGATCTTCTCTTTACCTTGTGCAAGTAGCATATTAGGGTGTGTAGAGTAATTTGATTGCTAAGGACATTACTCTTAGTGTGCTCTAGTATATTAGGTTGCTAGTTGATTGGTTAGGAGGCTTGCAAACCCTCTCTCTAGTAGGCTAGCGTAAAATTCGCTTGAGCGCCATTTTTGTTACTAACCAGTTCATCTATTATATTTGTAGAAATTTTAATTAGGCTATTCACCCCCTCTAGCCAATTGGACCTTTCAACGATGTAGCTCCCTCATGCTAAGGGAGGGTACGTGCACAGTGGAAGACAGACGTGTGCTAGAGGAGGGTCAACGCTCGACCCCATCTGGTGGAGAGGGTTGGGTGAATTGGAAAAGCCTGGAGGAGTCGAGGCTAGAGGAGCACGTGTTTGCCCCTGAAGGCGAAGAGGCCCAGGGCAGTTGGGTCGCGCGTGTCAGCTCGCGTCCATCTAAAAGCCAGGCGGGTTCGTCCTTCGTTAGCTACTTGGGCCGGGTCGTGCGGACATAGGCCTAGGTGGGTTGATTTTTGCTTTGAAAGAGCATTCGAACCTGGGTCTTTGAGAGGCCATGGTTTTTGCCCCCAACACTTACCATGAATGTCGTGCGGCCGAGCACCAACCTAGCAAGACAACACACACATGAACATGGCAACGCTTGAGCACAAGCCACGCTATTGCCGGAGCACCAGCACGCCAGCTCATCTCGTACATGCCCTCTGGACATGGCGAGGTGATAGCTTATGTTGTCGTCTTGGCGCCATCGCGCCAGCCCGCGTGCGGCGCCCCCCGCCCGAACCACAGCGCCATGCGGCAGCGCCCCGCGTAGCGCCCACGAGCCGTGCGCCGCGCCTCGTGCGGGCCGTGCGCCGTGCCGCCATCGCTTGCGCTTTCTTGCCGCGAGCCGCTACCGTCTTAGCTGCGCCCCCTTCCCTCGATCGCGTGCCGCCTTTGCCCATGGCGGCGCCCCGCCGTCGTGAGTCGCGCCACCATGTAAACGCGCTATCTTTGCCCATGACAGCTGCCCGCGTGTTGTGCCACCTTGAGCCGTGCACCCCGCGGCGCCATGCGTCGCGCGCCGCCCCGGCCACCAGGCGGGGAAGCTTCCTAGGCCGGGCTGCCATGGTGGATGGAGGTGGGGTGGGAGGGGAGGGAGGAGGGAGAGGAGCATGTAAGAGGATAGACCCGCCGTGCCGACCCCATTACAGTACACACACCATGCCGTGTGCGAAGGTGAGGATAGACCCGACAGGGGTCTACCTGTCAGCGGTGTGACACAGAGACAAAGAAGTAAGACTGATGGTATTTAGAACATTTACACTGACCAAACCTACATGTCAGGGGTCCCAAACACCGGAAAACACGTGGAGCATAAACAGAATGGTTTGAGAGAAAAAATTTCTTCAAACTTGTACGTTGCTGATAGATCAAATTTTTCAGTACCTTCAATGAGATTACAACTTTTTAATGCCACACAAGTAAAAGACAGGAATTTTTCGGGTGATGTTTTTGGGATGACGTGGGTATCCGAGGACACGTAGACCATCAATGTTTTTGGGGTGATGTGATTGAAAGGATTCTATCTATAGACATCAACATTACTTTCCCGGGGGACGACACGACTTGTACAGGCGTATAAAATTGCCCAAAATTTGCCTATTAAATAATAGGAAGCGATAAGAGGACAGACAGGCTGCTATCAGCGCATCGCCTACCCCGAACCTCGTAACCCTAATCCCCGCCCCCAAATTCCGCCGCCGGCTCATCCCGCTCTCGCCTATAGCGAACGGACCCAAGATCCCAAATCCAGGTGAAGAAGCTCCGGCTCTTCTCCGATTTGATCGTGGATTGATCAATCGGACGCCATGGCCGGCGCTGTGCTCCCGGCGAGCTTAGAGGTCAAGGTCCGCCGCAATGTCCCAAGCTTCGTCCTGCTCGACACCCGGAGCTACATCAACGGCGGACCCAACTCCACCACCGCCACTTCCAAGACGAGCACCGACCTGCCCATCGAGGTGACCTTCTGCGCCGCCGACCCGCCAGAGCTCTCCTACTTATCCATCTACTGCCCGGGTCTAGAAGTGAAACCCACGGATTTGAACCTGGTGCCCAAGATTATCAGCGCTGATGCCGACCTCTTTCTCCTCCGCGTCCCGCGCGATCCGTTGGCCAAAATGTTTTCGGTTTATAGCGATTACTTCGTCTACAAGTTGAACCCTGAAGGATCAAAGCTGTACCTGCTCCCGAACCCATATCCTGAAGGCTTCAACGATGACGAGATCGCCATACTGGGGGACGACGACAGGTTCATTCTGGCCACTCTCAGAATCAGGCCTCTCCGTGATTTTGATTTCATGCTCCACCTATACCACTCTGGACCCGACGGCATGCCGGGGAGCTGGACCTCCCAGCAGGTGTCCGTGGAGGAGCCCCAGAGGGACAGCGTGTGCCCGATTCCTGACTCAGCAGAGAGGCTTTTGTACCATCTGACGGACAAGGTGATCACGCTCGGGGGTGCTAAAGGTACAGTTGGCTTTGTGGATCTCTGGCGAGGCATACTTCTCTGCGACTTGCTGGGAGACAGAACCAAGCTCCGTGACATGCCCCTGCCCCTGCCAGCCAAGGGCAACTGGAGTAAATTCCTCAATAGCTGCGCGTCCTATTGTCGTGACATTGTTGTCAGCCAGAGCAAAGACACTATCAAATATGTCGAGATGGAGATCACTCAGCCAACTATGGTGACCACCAAATTCAGTTCTGATTCCTATTATGAATGGGTGAGCCACCAAAAACTTCCACAGTCATACTCCCTGGCCCCTGGTAGATGGAAGATCACTACATGGAGCATGCCTATTGCAACCATGTCATGGGACAGCTGGCATCGTCGATGCACAATCTGTTCAGAGGATATCAACATCCCTTCTGACAACACAAGGGATTACGAGCTGCTGCTTGAACTTATGAGCAGCGGCAGCAGCGAGGAGGAGGAGGAGGAGGAGGGGGAGGAGGAGGAGGCCACAGAGGCGACTTTGTCCCTGGGATGTCTTCGCATGGCTTACCCCACCATGAGCATCGGTGATGATGATGATGTTGTTTATGTGTTGTCCAAAGGCACCAGCATTCGATCGGCACAGATGGGAGTTGCTGTTGACGCAAGTACGGGGACTCTGCAAGGATTGGTGAAGCTTGATGCGAAGAGGCATGCTGGTTTTATCCGCCACTACCTTGCCAGTGGGATCCCCAAATATCTCAAAACTGCAGGTACTTGCGCTGTTTTCGTGCATTTGTGTGTTAATTGCTCTGGGTGTTAAGGCCAAGTTTTATGTTCTATCTATCGAGGCTTAAAACAAAACTCAAGGCTGCAGTGATCCTTGGCCAGGAAAAGGGTGTGAATTTTTGTTGCATGTAGGTCGTGACTGTTTTTTTTTTTTTCTATGAAGAAGCAGTATAACTTACTGAATTTTACAGGCAAAATGGTGTATGTCAGTCTCATTTATTCGTACTTATGGCATGAGATGTCCAAGAGTTAAGATTGCATATTTGGATTATATATGTTGGTTTAGTGAACGACAAAGCTTGCCTTTACCAATATAGGGGCAGCAGATGGACATCCAATTAACGGTGTTTGCCCATTCCAAGTCAAATTGTTATCCAAAATACTGTGTAAAGATCTAAAGGCCTGATCATGTGATCATAATAGTTGTTGGTTTAGGATGGTCTGAAACTAAATATTAACTGAGCAACTTAGTGCAATTAATTTTGGATGAAGAGCTTGATATTTTTTTTTTCGCACGCGACTGCGGCGTGCTTCATTAAGAGGAAATAGACTGTTTACACGGCCCTATCGCCGAGATGGACCGTCGAAGGGAAAGACATAACAAAAGGCACCGGGCTAGACTGTGGTGCTTAGAGTGGTGTGCTGCTGAAAAAAAAACAATGGTGCGACTAGGAGCTACGCAGAGTGCAAAGTCTAGGCCGCCATGGCGAGAAGGCCGCCGAGGGCACTGCAGCCTGCCGCCGCCCATTATGAAGAGCTTGATATATATAGTGACAAGTGTCACTATGCACTGTTCTGCGTGAGTTGATGACATACCTTGGGGCTTCTTGCTGTAGTTGGAACAAAACTTAATTTAGTTGAGTTGAATGCAAAGCAAGTGTTTCTTATCTTCAAGAAAACAGCAGGAGTTTGTAGTAAAAGGAAAACACAATTTACATTTTTCTTTTAGTTTGTTGGATGGCTTATTTAAGTTTTGCCTTAACAATTTATTGGTAGAGGATATGCATCTTCAACCAGGTCCCAGACAAATGCTGATTCATGTGGGTATTAAGATGCTTCTGAAGGCCAAGAGTTTCTTTTTTATTTGCTTAATTTATGCCACCACCATTTCCATGTGCACAGTTAAACTTTTTTTTACCACTACATTAAATTATTTGCATTTGTCTTATACTATGGTATCCTCAGTAAATATGTCATCGATATTAATTCCATTTCTTCTAGTTCTAATAATTATATATTTTGCTAGAATGCATTTGACTATTAATAAGTGATAATCAAAGTACATATGGCCAGTGGCAGTTCTCAAAAACAAGTAAAAGAAGTCTTGAGTGAGTAATAAGTTCTTGACCAGATCCAACTTGAATGTGATGCACGCTTGAATTTGTTTGCCCTATTGTTGTTTCACTGAGGACTACATGAATGCTCTTCCCCTTGGTCGAAAGGGTCTATTCTTTCTTCTTGGGTGTATTTTGTCAAATAATATTCTGTTTAATTTGATGTAGGTACATGCAGAAATCAACTAGTAGGAGGCATCGAAAACCTATATATGTATATGTCTGGTTAGATGAGTAAGCATTGGCTGAAGGTGTTAAGACTGTTGGTTGGAAAAGTTTTGCAACCAGAAAACATATCTGTGTTGTAGTGGTGCACTTTGGAAGGGGTTTGCTGGAGACGAATAGTTGGTAAACTTTATAAAGTATAAGACCTTAATATTATGTTACTTGGGTTGTGTTATGAACTATGTAATCTTTGCCCACCCAAAATTTAGTTAACTTTATCAAACGTGTTACACCTGCTGTTATCTATAGTAATCTACTTTTACATCTCTTGTGTGCATGGGTGCATGCATCGTTATATGCAAAGCCACTTGAATTTGCAAGTTTTGGCAGGCGATGTTCCTCGACAGACCTCTTTTCTTCAACCTCCATCTAGGCGTACTGTTATTGCACGGCTGAGTATTCAGTGTGGTAGCCTATTCAGTGCGGTAAATGATGACGTCAAAAGGTATTTCTGTGTATCTACGACGAAAAAGAATAATGACGTACTGAGGATCCATTTATAAGAATCTCTTCATCAGGTTTCAAATATAAATTTTAGATTTTGGGATTCTCATTATATATTCGGACTCCTGAACCATCCTGTCGCAAGCCGTCATCCAGGTGCGCACCGGGTGGATGAAACAAGGAGGCCCGCTAGGAGCGCTTCCCCGTCCCTTGGGACCGAAACCTCAGCCAGCCGGACGGTGGTTGGCATCTGCATTGGGATTTGGGTTGGATATTGGGTGCAAAGTGTAAGCAGTCGCTGCCACGGTGGTTTAGTAGGACGCGGCATCCGACCCAGGTTGTCACGTCTACCTTTCAGCTGTCCCGCAGGATTTGGTTATTTCCAGGCCAAAAAAACCAGCTTATTTTGCGGTTGTGCTGGTTTTATCCAAGTACTATGAAGCATCAGGTTGGGCTAGCAGCAAGCCCAGAAAATTTTGCCTACGCGGAGCGTGTTCTGTTCACAGAACATGGCGTACCTGGCAATTCGAGATGGATGGTCAGTAACAGCCTCGGATATTTTGATGTTCCCGGCCTCAACTGGGGCAGGCGTTGAGCAACCATTAGCAAGAAGCCGAACACGCGCGCGGCCAAAGAACTGGCACTTGTAACGACACATGAAGCATGGCGTACAATGACCAGGCACAAGGAATACGTGGCAATGGCAGCATAAGTCACGCTGCCCATGATTTCGAATAGCCAATAAATCATTTTATTTTGTTTATTTCTGCTTAACTATTTCTCTTTATTTGGAGGAAGACAGTATTGTCAACGATACAGAACCAGAATACAAAAGGCATTAGTGCCACAAAATTTGATTAGCAAAATGTCGATGCACAATCTCTACATACACCGACCGCTGAAAATCCTAGAGGCTATTAACAGAGACAGAAATTTCCACTTCCCATGCACATCCCTGTATCAATCAGCTTCCAGTCACCAAAGCGTCCAGCCGTCCACAAGCTCAAACGCATGAGTCATTAGGCCTGCTCCACGGCACGCGCATGTCATGCCTTCCTTCGATCCTTGGTCTCCACCCCGAGCAGGTTCAGTGTCCAGCATGAGAAGCCATGTTCACCCTTGGCTCCATGCAGGGCTTCAGAACTCCAAAGGTTTTAGCCTTCACTCTTGCAGATCTACAACCTCAGTATGGTTCGAAGTGTGTCACAAAGATTTTGGATCGCCTGCTGCTCTTGCGTCGCTTGTGAATCTTGTAGTGGCATGTCCTCATAGCACCTAACACATTTACATAAGGCAATGGAGAAAAAAGCTATTTACTTACTTCAGTCATATTGCGAGAAAATAAAAACACTAGCAGCGTTCAAATAAACTCACGTTTTATGATACGCTAGCGCTTGGGCCAGGTTCATCAGTGTGGGGCTTGTCATCAGCCTGCGGCGCTACCGGAGGAAGAGGGACCTAATGCACCAAATGCAGTATTAGACTAAGTATCCCTCTGCAAGCTTTAAAAGTTAAGTCACTCTGCAAGAGCTAAAGAAAAGAATCTGCCGCATACTTCGTTTTGCCCTTTCCGTCCTTTTCTTTGTCTGCCCATCACCACTGAATAGCTCCCCTAACTGCCTCCAAGGCATCATTTGTACTTGACCCAGCCAGGCCATTTCCTGATTCATTTTCTGATACTAGAGCTAGTGGTGAAATGTCAATTGCCTTAAGAAATGGTATTGGTACAGTGCTGCCGGGCGCATAAATTGACCAGAGCTACAAAGAAGTCATAGAAATGCTGGCAAATTAGTCATGGGGCCCAAAAAGGGAATGCATGCAATAGCTAATTCTAAAATATCTTAGCCTAGTCCAGACAAGGTAAAAAATAGCTGACGTCTAAACCATGAAGCATATACCTTATCCTGAACCGAAAACGCTTTACGGCTCGGGCTGCTGTTCAATTTCATTGTTGCGTTTGCAAGTCCTGGTGACAAGTTAACTTGATTATCATTGCGCCTTATAGTCCCTTCTGCACCGGTATGCTTCTTCACTGTTCCAGTTAAAGGTGGAATTGCTTTTGATTCCTGTGTGTCAGCACGATCATCTAAATCCAGATCTTTATTGGCATCACTATCACCTGCGTTCTCCGCCCTATCAAGAAACTGTGCATAAGATTTGTGATGGGATAAATTAAAACTTCTCGGTAAGCTGCTTTCTATGACTGAAAACACAGACAATAAGATAAATATATGTTTCCCATACCAAAAACTTGAAATAAGTTCCGCTCTCTTTGGATCATGTGTGAAAGAATTGATGCTACCAAGGCCGGGTATGAACTCTGTTCTTGGGAAAATGGGTGATTCAGCCACTTCGTCGCCATCTTCTGTATGAACTATCATAGTACCAAAATCACCTAAATGGACAACAATAACAGACGTTTCAGAGCAAATAGCACAAGACAAGAACATACAACATCTCTGATCCCAAATATAAGTCCATATAGGTTTGTCTTAACTCCTAAGTCAAACCTTTTAACCTTGGACCATCAGTTTGTAAATTAAAAAAAAAAAAAAAAAAGCATAGATACAACATAAGACTGATGCTAATAGTTTGATTTAAAAAAACACTTTCATAATATAGATTTCTATAAATATTGTTAGTCAAAGTGCCATATTGGAGAATGTATTGATGTCCTAATGGACTTATATAAGGGATCAGAGTCAGTATGAAACAGCACTATATTTAGAAGCGTCCCCATTCAAGGAACACAGGATAACCTGCCCACCAAGATATCCATAAAAACTCCTAAGTAGTTATTTGAATAAAATCCATACAAAGTGTTATGAGCAAGTCATAGAAATATGTCTAGCAACTGTGATGTCAATTCACAGTTGCTAGACCTGTGATGTCAATTCACAGTTGCTAGACAAAAGACTCAGAAGAAAAGGCAGTTTTAATCTTTTTGTATTGGTGGCATTCAAAAGGAATACTAAGACCCATGTATTAGTTAAACAAAGAACTTCATAAAAAAAGGAAATTTACCTGCCTGACAATCATTATATGTCCCATGTTTCATGTGTTGCTGAGAAGTTGTAGGAACAGTTTCCCCATAGTCTTCATTTATTCTAACAGGCACATCTTGCATTGTCTGCAGACACCGGAGTAAATACTAATGTCGAGTGAAATAGCATAAACCCACATAACAGTAACAATTATGTGACATACATTGTCAGGGTCAGACAGTTCATTTTGCGCAGCAAGCGTCGCTCTAATCTTCTTTGCTTCCTTAATCTTTGCCAACATTTTCGAAGCTCCACTACTGCACTTCTCAATAAATTTGTGCTGAAGAGGGAATTTGCAAGAAAACAGAAACAATGACAAGTAAATATATAAATAAGAGATCATGAAAATGCACAGTAAACGTCACTTTTGAGCAGACATTAAGTACCTTCACCATCTCACTTGCAGCAGGCCTAAGTCTTGGATCTTTTGTTAGACACTTTGCAATAAAATCGTGGAAGAGTAGAGACCTGAAGATCAGGATAACAAGAACTTAAGCCAAATGACGCTTAAAACTTCTATTGCCTTATATTTTTCTCGGACATGCAGGAAAGCTGTATAATTGCATTAAAAGAAGAAAGTTCCAACCCAATGTCATGACAAAGACATACATGTCGGATTAAAGAGAAAGAAGAAAAAGGCCCGATAATTGTGCAATTCCCTCTCTGAGAAAAGATCTTTATGTTCTATATAAGTTCAGTCCTGAATATGGTGTTTCATTATGTCGGCAGGAGTGGTTCTTGATTCTACAGCATCTAAACCTATTTGTTGTGGCTCCCACTACAACAGACATCCTCTTCTTTCCAAAGGAGATGCAGAAAGGATTGAATTCTCCCATTATTCTCGTATCCTGGGAAGTTTGGAAGCACTGGAATTATTGTGTTTCTGAAGGAGCTTTGCCTAGTATCCAGGTACTCCTTCAGACCATAGTAGATGAATGTAGTTTATGGTGCATGGCTAAAGCATTAAAGGTCATTGAATTACTCGCAAGGTCATTGGTTTAGATTGTCTAATATCTAGAGTAGCTTGTTTGGTCAGGCCCTGGTCATGTATAGAACCACCCCCACCCTTCCTTTTTTGGTTAGGGTGGGTGTGTGGTGTTTGTTTTTTTCTGTTTGTTGGATTTCTCTCTAAATCCAGCATGTCTTGTATTTCTCTATCTTACTGAAATGACACGAAAATCACCTGCGTAGTTTTAGGGAAAAAAAAAAACCTATGCCTAAGCACTTAAAAATCTGATAATGCAAATATTAGATCTGATGAGGCCATCCACTACTCAAAATAAGCAAAACAATTGCATGATTACTAGAAAACACTTACCATTTCTCCTTATCCTCCAGCATTGGTGCTGGTTCACTAGATATCATGAAGATAACCTGAGATAAGGGAGGGGGGGAAGAAGGATCGTTAGTTGGTCTATCAAGCTAAATGAAGATGAAACACTATATTGATATCTATACCAAATATTTACCAAGGCAAAGTAAGGAAACAAATGCATCAGAAAGAAAGTAAAGAGATAAAAAGTACAGTGCACCAAAGATAGAACAGCTTTTATTCTTTTATAGCCTATTAGCCTCATTAACTGCAGATACTATCACACAGTGAGAGGCATTGCTTACTCTCATTGGATGCACGGTGGATCTTGGTGGCATGCCCTACAGTCAGAGATACAGAAAAATATTAAAAAGCATTGTCACGACTCAAAATTAAAAATAAAAGTGTATGGTCACAAAAGAAAGAAGCAGGGAACAATGTCTACCTCTGCCATCTCAATTGCAGATACACCTAATGCCCAAACATCTACCTGGTGCAGAAAACAAGAAAACATGTTTTGGTAAGTCAAACTAAAGAAAGAATTCAACTGCCAAATAATTTTCTCAACATTGCAACCAGTAGACTTGTTTTTTTTTTTTTTTTTTTTTTTTTTTGGGAAGGAGGCTTAGTAGTAGGGGTTTTTTTTTTTGGCTTGAGGAACCATCAAGAGACAAGGAAAAGAAATAACATGTTTTGGCACTTGGCAGGGGGTTCCATAACAATTATTTACTGGCTTTTATGACTTTGTAGCTATGTGTAATCTTGTTCTGCCATATGTAAAGATATTCCACACACAAAGAAACAAAATAATAAAGAAATCCAGCTAACTGAAAAAACCCAATCATAAATCTACGGCCACCAAGTCTTAAGAGTAAAATGGCAACATCCAGAAATGCAGCTAAAATGAACAACTCCGTAGCTATACACTATAGAGAGCATAGCTTGGTACCTTTCCATCATAAAGACTTCCTTGAATGACCTCTGGTGCCATCCAATGTGGAGTACCAATGAACTGAAAGCATAAACAGGAAGGATCAAATTATGAAATTAGTGTGCCACTAAAACCTCTATTCTTTGCAAAAACCACTGCATTGTTTTTATTTGTCAAAAGCCATACAGACTGAACTTAGAGAGCGGAGCTGACAGTCTGTTTCACAATGAGTTATTTTACTGTAAAACTGGGACACTTTTATCCTTGCATTTTGATTGGAGTACATATTAGCGGCCCCAACAACAGAAACATCCAAGATAGTGTATGCATGTATGGTGAGATCTGTGTTGTGCAGTCATGATGCATTTGGTCTCAATGCATGGCTGTATGTCAATCAGTATGTGTATTTAGAAGTGTCTGTTTCATGCCTGCTTGTAGAAAGCAAAGGGCACCACTAACTGTTGCCAACAAACTTGGAGTGGCCGTGGGTGCGGGGAGGAGGGGTTAGAACTATCCGTTACGCGTTCCTCAAGCATTTATGTATTGCCACAGTTGGAAACTAGAGAACTGTAGCAGCCAAGAATGTGTAGAAAAGGGGAAAAAAATAGAACTATCAGCAGCAGTAGAAAGGGAGTATATTGTTTTTTTTCCTATTGGTTTCTAGCTAGATATTATCATATTAATAAATTTGTAGTCTTCTTGTATATAGTATTTCACTATATTATCGTCCCTAGGTGACCTGACCTTGTACTCTACCCTGATTTTCCAAACTCTCACTCACGTACCACCTCCTAGATCTAGCCAACTATGAACTATCCTAACTGATTTGGAATCCCTGTAAACCAACTCTTCCTCTAGTGTCAAACAGAGTCCTAACATAGTGAGGAATAAAGATGGAAAGAACAATCCATAGTGAAGATGACATATTGAGCTGGGGGCCACTGGCATGACTTGTAAGCTGGACGATAAGCCGAAACGGCTGAATTTTTTTGTGAGAGAAAAACATTGTTGCAACGGCTGATAAGCTGAAGCTAACAGGGTATGATTTCCACAGAACTGTTGGTTTTATATGCTACTGTCACAGAAACCCTCTACGTTCATGAATCATGAATAGGTCCAGCAAGGCAGAAATTTGCCAGATCGAATGGACCATTGCAGTCATCAAGAACAGAAGAATTGTTGAGTGGTGACCTAAGAAGAAGCCAAATCGGGGGGGGGGGGCGGGCAGGGTGAGCAAACTCATATTGGGAGAAGAACAGCGCATTCGTACGGAAACCACTTCAACTGGGTTCCACCAGTATGGGTTTCAAAGAATGGAAGAAATACCAAAGAATTAGGTGAGACATACTAAATAACAAGTGTATACTTTCTATTTTCATTTTAAACCTAATAGAACATAATGCAGTTTGACACTTGAAAGAAATAGTTAGGACTTCATAGCGACCATTTTCCAACACAAACTTGTTTCGAGTTCCCATAAAAGTCCCATCATAGTGAAGAACTATGCACAAGGACAAATGGGGCCGCATATGGTAAACTGGTATGGGCAAGTTTCATCTGCCACTTCATTTTGTATGTTACATCAATGTGAACTTTCTTGAACTGTCATTTTGAATGGCAAAACAAACACTGTTTAGAATACCGTGTTGCGCTTTGACATGGTTCTTGTCAGCTGGGCAGCTACACCAAAATCACCTGTTTTGCACATTGTTGTGGTGACACAGCATGGCGACCAGAGTCAGGACATGCAGAAATAACAGTGCTAAGAAATGTAAATTAAATAATAGAAGAAAACAAATGCGCTTTTTCAACTTCACCTCGCCTTGCTCAGTTAGAAGAATGTTGCCACCCTTAATATCTCTATGAACTTTAAAAATGGAGTGCAGGTAAGCAAGGCCCTGAAGAAGAAAAAAAATAAGCACGCAAAAGTTCAATATCCGAAGACATTTAATAGCCCAAGGCAGCAAATACTTCAACTCTGATGCAACTATGTTAGAACCTTTAGTGCTTCTCTACATATATAAGCTATTTGGGATTCATCAAGAGGCTCCTCTGTGATGTCTATCAAGTCGGCAACACTTCCACCACCACAGTACTCCATAATTATCTGTAAGTTGGTAATTGCATTTGCATCAAGCCCATGTTAAATGACTTGGCAAGTAGAGAAATCTCACAATGATATAACAGTTTTGCTATTTCTTAATGTTAATAAGACGGATACTATCAGGATATTTGATTGTACCCATAGGTATTCCTCTCCTTGGTAGCTTCCAAAGTAACGGACAACATTTGGATGGCTACATTGCTGCAGCATCTCAATTTCTCCCCGTATGTCTTCATATCCTTCTTCCTGAAAACCAGAGATACATACTTATATTTTGGAAAAATGCAAGGACTCAGAAAACAGACAGCAACCACATTTATGAGATTCTCTCACAATTAAGCCCATGCAAACAAAATGCTCACAACAAAAGCAATATGATTGCCAAATATGAAATGTCTTGGGTGACCTTTTTCAGAATATTCACAGAACTTTGTGATAGAACGTTAGAAGCTAACCCCTTCTGTTAATGAGATAATCTTGACAGCCACAAGCTCCTGCGTTCTGAGATCCCTTGCTTTGTACACTGCACCATATGAACCTTTCCCTGCATTCCCAATTGAATTTTGCATTGCGCAAAACAGCTCAAATCTTCAGCCAATCTACAAATAGACATATAAACTAATGAAACAATAATTCCAGAGCAAGAGTCGCACCAAGCTCATGGAGCAGCTCGTACTTGGTGGAAGGATCCTCTCTGGTAACACTGTCTGGCACCGAGCTCACTGATGGCTTCCGCCTCTGCTGTTGTTGCTGCATCAGAGGCGAAGGTTGCCGGAGCTCCTCTGTCTGCTCCACCGCTGGACTCCAGAAAGAGGACCCGAAACCCCCGCCGCCGCCAGAAGCAGATTCATGGGAACTGGAACCCCCACTGGTGCGGCGAATGAAGGTGCCAGAAAACGACCCGCGAGGGCTCGACGGGCTCCCTGGTCGGCGGATGAATGTGCCGGAGACCGACTCCCGGGGGCTCGACGGGCTGCTGGTCCGGCGGATGAATGTGCCAGAGACGGACTCGTGAGGGCTGGAGGAGTCCCCCGAACGACGGATGAATGTGCCGGAGGCGGACCCGCGAGGGCTGGAGGAGGTCACCCCCGAGCGTGCGGTGGAGTGGACGACGAAGGTAGAGTATGGATCGTCATCGGTAGTGCGGGGGCTGGAGCGCCGCAGATCCAGGAACGGAGATCGAGCGGAGGCCGGGGCGCCGCTCTTGAAGACCACCGTAGCGGAGAGGTTAGCATCGTCGGGGTCGGAGGAGTAGGGGTCCTCGTCGTCGTCGAAAGAGGGGCCGCCGCCGAAGTCCTTGGGGAGCCGCTGGAGAAGCGGAGGCAGCGAGGAGGGGTCTTCCTCCTCATCTTCCTCCGCCCTCGTGGAGGGGCCCCTGCCGCGCCTGCTGCCGCGGGCGTCATCTTCGTCGTCATCGCCGTGGACGACGAACGTTGAGTAGACGTCGGTTCTCTTGGGACGCGACCACGGCGAGCGCGGGGAGAAAGCCATGGCGTGCCACGCGAGGTGGGTGGAGACGGTGAAGGTGCTCGTCGGGAATGGCAAATGGGGAAAATTGTTTAGTTGGAGCCAGTTCACTCGAACCTGGCAAAGTATGGGTCGGGCTCAGATGGGCCATCCCATTTTTAGCCCACGTGACATAGAAAATTCAGTTAGATACTTCCTTCCCGTTTCTCAGAAAAAAAAAAAAGGATACTTCCTTCCCGCTAGGCCCACACGGCTTGTCCTCGAAAAGAAAACTAGGAAAAATACAGAGCTTCTCAATCCCGAGATCATTTTGAAAAAGAAAAAAAAACTGAAATGCAATAATGTCATAGAACTTTTTTTGGCATATATATATTTCCCTATATATCACACAGGTGGAATTGCGAGATCATCATTATATTCGAAGAAATATATTCTGCAATCCACAATCGGATAAAAATAGCAAATAATCGAAAAGGTGCTGACCAATAAGAACCAGGTCAAGGGTGTTCATATACTGTCATCTGGTATGCAGTGCCCAATAAGAACCAGGTCAAGGGTATTCATATACTGTCATCTGGTATGCAGTGCCAAAAGAACTTCTCATTAGAGTTTGGTACTAGGTCAATAAATCGTGTACGTAAATTTCTCCCATATACAACTAAAGTTACACGAACATATTCTTCCTGAAACAGTAATGCTGCTTTTCATTTAAATGGTTCAATCTACAAGCTTATACGGTTTGTTTCCAGAATCTGATCGATCTATCGTTTCCACAAGTAACAAAAACTGGCTCAACTGGGGAGTGGTCGAGCCATCTAGGAGCACCAGTGCTGCCAGAGGGCAATCTTGCAACCTTTTCAGCAGTAAGTGCATCCCAGACGACAACCTGAAGAGTAACATATCATAGTTTATAAGCTCTATCTCCCCGCTGAAATACAAATATATATACTGATCTCGAATTGGAATTTACCTCATTGTTCTGTTCATCAACAGATAGCACGAACTCCTCAGTTTCATTGAAGACAGCCTGAATAGCAGAACAGTTATTATCACAGAAAGTTAGGTATGTTGTTATCCTTAGCTGCAAGCTCAAAAAGCCTATTTTCAAATAAAAAATTGCAATATTTTGTTTCATAAACTTTGGGTAAAAAGAATATATATGACACACAAGTAAATTTAAATCAGAAAAAAATGAAAATCTTATAGAAACACACAGAAAGTAACCTGACAACGAAATTGCCTGCGAATGGCTCCTGTATATTGCTTCACAAGTCGTCCCAGTGCCAACTTCCCATAACTTGACACAAGAATCTTTCCCACAAGATAGAACGTTACCTGAAAGAACAGTCAACTTTATAACAAATAACCAAAATGCAGTGTGCAGTTTTATGAAACGCATGAACATTATCTAAACATGTACTTTGGGTAGTCAAAGTTCACTACATCAGATTCTTTAGATCAATCTTATATGCAAGTGCACTCACACTGTCTATAACCACGTAAACACTAGGCCTTTCAGAAGACCCAAAAGTGTTTATAGGAAGGTTAGTTATTTAGTGGTGAAACATTAGGGTAAAGGAGAAAGAGTTGTTAGCTGCTATTCGTGTCATAAAGTTAAGACCTGTCTGAAACACAGGAAATTCTCCAGGACTCAAGATTCCCAAATTCCAAACAGGATTTGGGGTAGTTACTGTCTTGAGTCTAACATACAGCATATGCCTTTCTTTCTTCAAACCTTATATCGAGGGAAGAACACCTTAGACATGCTGGTAGTTAGTAAAAAAAAAATGCTGGAAGCTCACTTACCTCTCATCTTTGGTGAAAATTGCGCTAGTAGCTTCTGCGGATCCATGTGCTCCAATAATAGGTCGGACACATTCAGCAGATACTCCATCCCAAATGCGCAGACAACCATCTTTAGAAGCGGTCAAATACAAGCTCCCAGTACAAGAGTAGCGTACCTGGCAGCCAGTAGGCACAGATAGCGGAGTAACCTTTGATGAGAATATAACCAATGCAATCTAATGCTTTGCAAATATAAGGAAAGAGAAAAGCTACCTGGTTAATGGGAGAACTAGAATCCTGTGCATTTGCTGATAAGTAGCATGTAAAAGTATTTATATCATACAAATGAGCAACTGGGTGATCAGTCCCTGCAAATAACTTAATCAGTGTCACTTGCTTCCAAATATATGAAAATGAGATTTTTTTTTTTTTTAAAAAATATTTTTTGAATGAAAATATTTGACTACATGAAAGAAGAGATTTCCATAAGATATGCTTGTAGTATTTTTTCAAACGCCCAAGAGATAGAAACTGTTGATCCAGGACCGAAAGCCAAATTCTTGAGCCCGAATATCGAATTGTTTTTGGTGAAATGATTAAATTACTTTACAGATAAAAACTAAAAGCACGTTAACTGTTAATGCATAAAAATCAGATAAAATCAGACTGATATCAGAAATCAAAGATCACCCAATAACAGCAGAACCAGAAATCAACTTTAAATTTAGTGAAAAGATCATAGTACCTGCTAAAAGGTAATCCCCACAAGGATGAAAGCATACAGATCTAACATTATGAGTATCCTGCCAAGCATTGACAAATGAACCTTGTTAAATGCAATGAACACGGCATTTTACAAGATATAATTGGGTTGCTAGAATTTACAACCTGAATAACTCTGAACGCTTTCCTCGCATTGGTTTTTGAGAAGTCAAAGAATCTGTTGGGCAAATTTTTTCATGTACAAAACAATAATACAGATAACAATTAAACCACAAAAAAATCCTAAAAACACGTGCTTTGTATGAGCAATTGAAATAGATAATTTAACAGCAAGGAGTGTAGACATCAAGGATAAGCATACTTTATTGTATTGTCTTTTGCAGCTGATATCAGTATTGGACTCTCAGGATGAAAATCCAGATCATTAATGGCCTGCAAGAAATCAATCATGTTTACAAGCACAGTGGAAATTTGAGCAATGGAAAATAAAGGAAGCAACTAGTGAAAAATAGAAGAAAAAAAGGTCTTGTTTATTTAAAAAGCTGAATACCATGTCAATGCTACAGACAGCTGGGTAAGCAAATATCTAACTATAAACTGGATGTACTAGGTGTGCATCCGGTGTGCTTAACGTGCGCTGAAAATGTGTATATGTGTAGTGGCAGTGGATTTGATCTAACCATGTATTGCATTCTTTCTATAATGCAATGATATGCAACTCTCCCACATATTCAAGGAAAAAAAATACTGCAAAATCAGGAGCAATCTTGTGGAAGTGTTTAAAAGAGTCTTATGACCTTGAACAGTAAATAAACTACCATAAATGAACAATACATGCTCACCTGTGTGTGATCATAAAATGTGCGAATCACAGGCCTGGCAGGGCCATCTTTGGAGTCCCCTACCATACTCTGCTTAATTTTAGCAACCTGCAAGAGAGAACAATAGTGAGTTGCAAGTTGAAACTAAGTAGACAACAACACAAGCCCCACCTAGCAACATGAGTGGCAATTCAAATTTCAAGTTCACCTCAAAAACTTAATGGATGTATCAGCACTCCCAGTTGCAAAATACTTTCCATCAGGACTAAATTTCGCACACCGGGCAGCATTCTACAGAAAAATACAGTGGCAAGCCAATGAACATCAGTAAAATCTACTGCTGATCAATCTCAAGTTATTTGCGTAATCATGGTACTGTGATAAGTGCAAAATGTGCAATAACAGTAGTAAATATTCAGATAAACAGGAAACTGACACAAAAATTGTTTCTAGTGGTGCATTTGAAAGGGAAAACTGGAATCATACGCACCTTATGGTCAGAGACATGCTTCGCCTCGTGCTTGGGGAAGCTCTTGGATGAGCCCTTGACATCCTGCATACTACACAGCACCGGCGTCAACACTGCTCACCCATTACTGCCACTAAGCAACACCACGGGAGCGCAAGGTTGGGTTTACCTGAAGTCCACGGCACCGGAGCCGTGCGGCTGCGCCACCCCACCGAACCCGGCGGAATCTAATGCGGAAGCGGCAGCTCCTCCTCCGCGCTCCGCCGCGAGGCCCTGCAAACCAATAGTGAGGGTTTAGGCCCGTGCAGAATAAATCCTAGGCCGGAAGAAGGGGGGAGTGGGGGGACCTTGGCCACGAGACGTAGGAGTTGATTGGCGGGGACGGATTCGGCGGCGGAGATGGGGGTCATGGTGGCGGCGGCGACGGCGGCTGCGGCCTGCCCAAGGTTCTGGCTACGGAGGTGTGCCACGATGAGCGCGTTCACCTGCCGCAGCAGCTTCGCCTCCTGCACCGCCTCGTTCATTGCTTCGTTCTCGTCGCTTCGATTCCCCACCCTCCGAAGGACGAACAAATCCTTGGATGCCTTGCGCGGCGGATTCAGTTGTACTACGATCTGTGACTGCACTGAAGCTGAACTGCTGAAGAACTAGCGCTCCTGTCCTGTCCTTTCTTCGAGTATACTGTATGCACACTATCCTCTTACATGTGGGTCCACGGCCGAGGAAATTACAACATTTATCGTGCCATATGCCAATAAAAGAACATTTTAAAATCGATGGCTTGGAAAAAAAATTACAAAAATTTATATTCCTCGTGTGAAAATTATAAAGCCCTACTACCTTTATTTTATTTTGTACAACAGAAACGTGTTTCTCCATCGTAAAACCCATTTGGCGATTTTCCAAAATTACTCGTGAAGTTCAAAATTAAAACTTCAGTCACCCTGAACGCTACAATATATCTGGAAACAAACTTATAAGTCAACTCTGGAAATAGACTTATAAGCCAGCTAATAAGCCGAAATGCCTGATTTGTTGTGAACAATCCAGCCACGCTACATATATCTGAAAACAGACTTATAAGCCAGCTTTAGAAACAGACTAATAAAAAGCTAGCTAATAAGCCGAAACGGCTGAATTGCTGTGAACAACCCAACAAAGCCAAGGATAAAAATAAAATGAATGGACAGTTATCGTCTCTCAGAAACGGTTTCCCAGTTTCCTTAAGCATCATACTATTGTGAACAATCCAGCCACGCTACATATATCTGAAAACAGACTTATAAGCCAGCTTTAGAAACAGACTAATAAAAGCTAGCTAATAAGCCGAAACGGCTGAATTGCTGTGAACAACCCAACAAAGCCAAGGATAAAAATAAAATGAATGGACAGTTATCGTCTCTCAGAAACGGTTTCCCAGTTTCCTTAAGCATCATACTATATGATATGCTTCTCAGTGAACATGGGAGAGCAGCAACGCGTTCGACATTTTTGCATTCCAAGGGCAAAAGGATAATTGAAACCGCATGAAAAGAAAAGTCAAAACAGCATCTCCTTGAATCATATTGTTCCATACTTCCATGTCACTACAACTGGTCTCAATCATCCAGCCTCGCTAAAAGCCTTCACGTATAAAAAAGAATGAGAAGTGTGTACATCTGATCTCGGTTTTACTCATCTAAAATAATCTGCCTAATCCATAGAGGCAAAAAAAATGTAGGCCCCTGCATTTTTTTAGAATACTGCCCAGAGAACCAAAGTTTGTAAGGACTATTGTCTAGCATCAAATGAGGTCTTTAACACCATCGAACATCCATGTTTAATGCTTTCACTTATGTCAGCAAGAACTGAAGCTTCCGGTGGTGTCACTGTTGTCGACACATACAGCATTATTTCACTTCTAATACAAAACTTCCAGAATTGTAGGAATTGCATTCGAGTTCAAGGCAGCTCAGTAGTCAGACCTCTTCATCTTTAGCACACAAGCGCTCTGTGGGAAAACAAAAGAAAATTACAGTAAGAACACCAAAATCATCTGAACGCAGGTCACAAAATTACCAAAACTAAATATACCTTGTTCTCTAAATAAATGTTAGTGTACAAAAATAAACTTATATGAAATAGATCTCTAATCATGACAACTTTGGTAATGCCCATCTATTCATTAAAAATAAGAAATCAGTATCAGTGATTTTATTCATGGCACGCTAATGCCATGTTTCATACAAAGGACTAATTGGTTTCTTTCACAGCGGTCATATCCACAGGTGGACCAGATTGTTGCAAGCACAAGGCTGCTATTTGCTACTTGCATGTGCCAATTGTTCAACATCCAACCAGTCCACAGGAAATAATATGCGCTCCTAGGCATTAACAGAGGCAGGTTTCATGTATGGTGATAGCATTATTTGGAAAAATAGAAAAGTTACAGGCTGCAACTAGAGTCAAAATTTTCATGGGGTTTATGATGACTTGCACAAGCAGTGTACTGGAAATGCCAACTGACCTGAATGATGCCATATAAACTAAATTCTAAATGAGAAGTAACTAGGTACTTAAAATTAACCTGCATGGGTTGCGGTAATATATGACACTACATATGCATGTGCATTCGATACATTGATTTGTGAACCAGGAGCGTAAGTATACATTTGACAAGGGAAGATGGAACATACTCAGATACTCGTAGCATACTATCATTGAGGTACCCCAAGCTGATGAGCTGAAAAATCTTGGACCCAACCCTCTGTACAAACCTTTCCATCCATCTTCAGCAATCAATCTTTTAACAACTTCCCCGGCTTTTGGCTTATTTTCATTATCCATAACCTAAATGACAAGAAACAAAAATCGGTGGAATCATCTATAGCAACAAACGCAGAGGGAGGGAGGAGAGCACAACTGTCGAAATACAGGATTGTGGCTTGTGAGAACTTCCAGTGTTGGTAGCTGTATTATCAATTTACGACTACAAACTTAACATGTGATATTTGGAGATATGTGAAGCATGTTGTAAAAATGCATGATACGTCCCTGGCATACTTTAGTCAGTTTGAAAGTGCTAACTTTTGTTACTCACTATAAATAATGAGGTCACAGATATCAAGTTTTCCGAATGGAAGTTTCCTTTTTGACCTCATAACAGAAACCATGACAAATGGATCATGGTATGTCAGCAGAAAACAAACAGCTGCAAACATAGAAGTATCATTCCCTAAACTTAGTGGGCATTGATAAGGAATCAAATTATAGCAAATGAATAGCATAAATGTAAAGACAAGAATCATTTAGTCCCAAGGGTAAGCCTCACAAAATATACCCACACAAATCGAATCGAATTACAGGAGTAATCAGCAAAAGAATTTCACACAGTACCTGCAGCCTAGTCTTGATTGTGTCTATGGGAGTCGTAACAAAAGAGGTCACAGCACCGGCAAAAACTCCACCTGATGCTTGAACACCAACTAGTTTCAATTGGCTAGGAGCCTCTTCTTTGTCATGCAAATGGCCAAGAGCACTGTTCCAACATGTAAAGAGAATAATAGTTGACTATTTTGGCTAAGTTAACAAGACAAGAAATATAATCCTTCAACCATCAACCATAAAGAAATAAACTATCAAAAGGTACTGATGCCAGTAAACTTACATACACGCTCTTAACAGCATTAACAGCACACTAAGAGTTTCAATTTAGTTTTGCAGAGCGCATGGTACTATATGTCGTTTCATGTAGTTACTTCATCACATTGCTTCAGGTTGATAATTAAGTTCTCTAAGCTGCCAGAGAATAGAAATATGTAAGACTATATTCCCACTTTTGGTCAGTTATCCAACTTATCCTTCCGACTATTTTTATCTGCAAAGAAAATGTGAATTGATCGCCGCGATAAATCTAATCAGACCAACACAGCGCATGCATTGAGATGCATTCTTGTTTTCTAAAAGAATATACATATTGACATGGAAGAACAAGCATCAAAAAACAAAATTGCAATTATAACTGCTGTTTGAGCATCAAGAGGGGAAGATTGAAAAGGTTTTCGGACAGGTGGAAAATACCAATTCAAATAACTATATTAAGTATAAATGTATTGCTAGTCTTTTTCTCATAAACATTACATAATGCACAGGGCTGAGAGGAACATAATGATGAACCAATCAAATAAGCTAACCTCCAAATTATGCGCTGGCTGGAACCATAACTCGCCCACCACACAGCACTGGATGGTGCGTAGGTCATAACAGACAGCCCAAATCCTCTGTACAAACCCCTAATACCATCAGCCTTTATGACCTTTCGAGCAACATCTATTCCACCTTGGTATCTGGCATTACCAGAATATCCTTGAACCATCAATTTCTGGCTAATCTGAAACATTCCAATGCACGACACAAGAACAAAGTAGTCCAGTGTTGTAATTAACACTTAACAGCAACATATTGTAAGATAATTTTTCTCTATACAAACATCACATAGAAGGCACATGAGAGGCGTACCACATCAATTGGTACAAAAATAGCCTGCGAACATGTAGAAGCAGACAGACCGGCAAGGCCATTGGCAAAGGCGGCCTGCACCGGCTCTGACAGCTTGAAGGGCTCAACAAGCTTGAGTGAGGCTGCTTTTGTTGTCTCAAGCGCCGTGAGGAAGATGATCCTAGTTGGTACAGCACCGATGATAACGGTAGCAAACCCCCGGTACAGCCCTGGCACGCCGTCCACCTTGAGGATGTTCTTGAAGGTAGCCAGCGCGTTCCTCCTCATGGCGTCCCCAGAGGCAACCTGCATCCGGGTCTTGACCACCGAGACAGGGTACAGCGCCACGGTGACGCCGCTGAACATGCCTGCGCCCACCACGTAGAGCTTGGTCTTGTCGAGGCTGCAA
Source organism: Chrysopogon serrulatus (assembly GCA_015844335.1). Classification (NCBI taxonomy): domain Eukaryota; kingdom Viridiplantae; phylum Streptophyta; class Magnoliopsida; order Poales; family Poaceae; genus Chrysopogon; species Chrysopogon serrulatus. The sequence continues at coordinate 2,396 of JADLZL010001944.1, read as the reverse complement.
CATTTCAGCACCACGATTTAAGAACAGTTAACAGAACCAGAGACAACGGAATAAGCTACAAATCCCCAAATTGCGCCTCGTCCAGGAGCATGAACAGCCATATCAAATCCTAAAGCCACAATTCCTAATCCTAAGGCGGTAAAGCCAATCCGGAATAGGGCGGAGGACACAGTTCAACGATCGGAGCTAAATCTCTAGGAGACTAGGACCGCGAGAAAGGGGGAGATCGGCACCAAATGGAAACCTAAGGAATTACAAGACGGGCGGGTTGCTTACTTGTCCCAGTTGATCTCCGTCTGGTGGAGCGACGGGATCTTGGCGGCCCTTGAGGTTGTATCCATGGCCGCGCCGCTCAAATCCTCCCCTCCACCAATCCGCGATCCCCGAGGTCAGAACCGAAGGTGGCACCGGAGGCGTGGCGCGGGCTCGGCTCGGCTCGGCAAGAATGGCGGGCGGGCGGGCTGCTGTGGCTGGCTTCCCCCTTTTTCCCTCCCCACTTTCGTGCTCTTTTTGTCCACAACAACTCAGCAAGAATGGCGGAAAGAGCATGTGCTCATCGCCTCTTCCGTTTTGTTGGAGGAGGGCGTCGCCGCGTCGAGCCGTCGACAGCGTCAGCCGTCAGGGATTGGGGGCGATTCTTTCTTGGGCCCAAAGGCAAAATGATTGGCGGCGAGATCGTTGTTGGGCTCAGTAGGCCGCTGAGGCTCTCAGAATAAAAAAAAAAGTAAAAGAAAACTTGTTCAGCATAAACAAAATGGTATAATCAGAAGAAAATTGTATTAAGCGGAAAGGGACGAGTGTACAAGATAGCTCAATTTGTACAATAATCAGAAATACGAAACAAGTATGGGCATATTGCTGATCAAAATAATGGTTGTTTAATATTTAATATTAATAAAATAATGAAAATCTGATTTACCACTAAAAAATTATGAATAAATTATTTTGTGTAAATACACGTGTTATTATTCTACACCAAACTGTTCTGAAACAAAATTCAAGACTATTCAGTAGCCATGTGTGATGCGTACTGTTGACTGAGATTAATAGCTTAGTATTTTCTAGTCAATTTTAGCTACTAGGTGTAGAATATAGGGTGTATAATAATAGTATTTTCGTTCAAATAAAATTATGAAATTATAACAAGTTTTTCCTAAAAATTGTTTTCTCTCTCTATGTTCCTTTTTAAGTGTTTTTATTTTTTAAAAAAAATTTTTTGCGAAGACCCAGTTACATACTCAGACACTTATATACACGAGTGCACAGTCACTCCTATGAACACATGCTCACACACCCTACCCTATGAGCACCTTCGAATAACTGAGATGGACCGGCAAATCTCGAGATTGACGCAGTCACCATAGACGCCTCATTGTCGACGGGCACATCGCCTACCACTGAAAGCATAACGTCGTTAAATCCTAGAATAAATTGGTGGGCAGGTTCCACCACAAGGAACCCAACCAGCTGAGCTACGTGGTTTTCATGTTGGTCAAACTTTTTAAGTTTGAGTACGTTTGCAGAAAATATTAGCAATATTTATATCTCAAAATAAGTTTTTTACGCAATACTAATTATGCACCATAAATATTAACAGTTTTTGTATATATATTCTGTCAAGGTTGAGTACTACTTCTGGAGAAGTGAGAAAGACACTTGAAACGGATAGAGTACATGTTTATGATTCTAAGTGTGCTTGGACCTGCTCACCCTAATCATCTTTCTCTCTCTTGGGTGTTCTCTTTCTTCTCTCCTATCACCCTTATCCTTATAGATAATGGCTACAACTTGGCCACCTGTCGATGAGATCGACATCTACAGTGGTGATCTCATCAGTCTTCACAGCAATCATCAAATTTATCATAGAAAACATGATGCCGATCGAAATCATCTGATTTCACCAGAAGATTTATTTGAACTAACCCCTATGCAACTAGAAAAAAAACCACGGGAACTTAAAAGAGATGTGTCCCTCCCTTTTTTTTTTTTTTTATCTACAGCAGACACGCCGGACAGCGGGGACGAGCTAGGATACATGAACTCCGAACCCCGACCGGCGACACGCCCATGCACGTATATATGCGTCGACGTCGATGGCATATCCCAATATCTAGTCTACGACTTCCCTGCTGCGCTCTCTCCTCGCACCATGACACAGTTCGCTGCATTGCTGCTGTTTATACAACTGCAGTCAAAAGGGCTGCCAAACAGGCAAACGTACGTGCTCCATGCTCCCCCAAGCCACCAGACGCCACCCCCATGCGAGCGTGGTGTCCAGCAACTTCACCGGGCGGCTCGCCGTGGGCTGTTGGGGCCTTGGGGGTACGTCCAGTCCAGATCTACGTCGCTTTGTTGACGGACGGGGCGTCGGTCTCCGTCGTGGCGTCGTCATTTCG
>JADLZL010001943.1:0-10965 GCA_015844335.1 Chrysopogon serrulatus | reverse complement strand
TCACGGGGTGGACTGTTGGTTGGCCAGGCGTCAGTCCACTCCCCGCAAGGGGTGACGCCGGCCGCTGCGGGCCTTGGCGTGGTAGATGGCACCTCCCGGGTTCACTGGCGCGGGGGCACGGCGGAGGAGGTGGGCTGATAAAGTGCCCCATCAGGCGAGGGCGTGGCTCTTAATCGTGGGAGACTACGTATCAACATGATTGCCGGCGTGGGCCGTGACAGAGGCGATGCCCATCCTGTGTCGAGAACATGGAGTGCTCCTCGACACGGGCGGTGGTGGATATCGCGTCACATCGGTGGTAATGGCCTTTGACTCGGACGACGCATCCCGCCCGAGGGCCGGGGCTCGCCGTGGGCTCGGAGAGGACGGAAGTCGGCGGCTCGTCCGGGCCCCGCACCGTTGGGGGCTCGGGCGGGACGGAGAGTGGTGAGGCTCGTCCCGAGGCTTTTGCTGGGGGCTCCGGGCGAGGCGGAGAATCGGCTTCGTCCTGAGCCCCCTCGGTGAGGTAGGCTCGGACGGGTCGGGGCGATGGCGTCCGCTCCGGTACTGTGGGCTTAGATAGTGGAAATGGGAGGCATGTTGGGCCGAAGTTTTTGCGTTTGTTGGGCTTTCCTTAAGGACCCTTATTTTGGTCCCCGACAGTATTCTTTATGAGCCTTAATATTTAATTGAAACATGGTTGAGATAAACCCCAGATATTATGGCCCATGACGGGCAAAAGTCTAATTTAAATTTAATATATATGACAGATGTGTAGAGTTTATTGAGCCTAAATAAATAGGAACTATGATTTTAATCCGGAAAGAACTCTTTAATCATGAATCGGATAATAGAGAGTTTGTCGTTTGGACATATTTACAACTCGTGCTTATCACCTAGCGCGATACCAATAATAGAAATAAAAAAGTTCATGGCCGTTGGAGTCTAACCGGATCTGAAAAATGAGCAGTAATAAAAAAAGTCAAAACTGAAAAAAATATTCTAATAGGAACTGAAAAAGAATTAAAAAATATATATTGAAGAAAAGCCTGACGACATCCTCTGCTTCAAGATGGACAAGGTCTCTAGAAAAAAAAACAAAAATAGTCTGAACGTTTTTGGAAAAAAACTGAAAAACTATAGAAGATAAGAGAACGAAATAGAGATAATCCTTTTCTATTTGGATTAGATTTGGATTATAGGATTCTAAATAGCAAGTTCTATTTCATTGCAACACAAATATTGAAGAGTGTTTCTTTAGTCCTGTTTTCCTCATTTCTAAAGTACTTCCATACATAAGTATCGCACATAGTTGTTTCCTAGCCCCTTGATCTTTGAACTTTAGTCCGTTTCCTACTGTTGCATGCATCTAATTGAATAAGTTCCGATGTCCATGGTACGTGTACGTATATGTTTTCGGGCTCTTAGAGTCCTGTTCAATTTTGATATGCATACATATATTTATTGTCTACATATTCTATCTGCAAGCTAGGTGTGGGAAGAAATTCTTGATTGTAGTATTGTACTTGGTGTGATCAAGAACATTTGAGCTGGCTTTACAGAGGTCATGAACTTGATCGTCGATGTCTTTCTTTGCCATCAACATGTTTTGCTTGGCAGTTCCACAACAATTTTGGTGTAGAAATCACAAATCTCGCTATACAACTTTGCATGCTCTCCTCTCTGTTGTCTAATCCGCTTTCTTCTTTGTCTCAATATATCTAAACCCCAAGAAAACACAATAGGGAAAAGATGCGGTGAGATGCCAAAGTTTTGACGAGCGGTGGTGGCTTCGAGTATGTGTGGCGTGAGCATAACAGATGGTGCTATGGCGCAATGTGCATGGGCATGGCACAGTGTGGCGGCGTGCGGCGAAGCAAGGGGCGGCAAGACGAGAGAGCAGGTGACGGCGCGATATGCACATGTCGACATGGTGCAAGCAAGCAAGTCAACGGTGAGCGATGCAACACCACGAACAGAGGACATTGATGCAAACTCAACTACATCTGCTGCCCTACGCCAAAGCGATGGTTTCTTACATCTCGTATATAACCAAGATTGTACTCATGTGAGTTAGAACAGCTTGCGTCTATTACAGCTTGCGTCTATTCAGTGAGTATATAAAGTCATATTTCAAGACGTCGTGCAACGCATATACGAGCAAAGGATAAAACATAAATAGGTATAATCCCTTCATCTCAAATTGTAAGGTATTCCGATAATCTTGAGGAGTTCAACATCTCAAGTTTGACCAAAATCTTAAAGAGAATTATAAAAATTTATAACATAAAATAGATATATTATAAAAATTAAACTGATGAAGAATCTAATGATGCTTACTTAGTATCATAAATGTTACTATTTTTTATATCAATTTAGTCAAATTTAAGATGTTCTGACTCTCCGGGATTTTTGAAATGACTTATAATTTGGGATGAACAGAGTCAGATATTATTATCCTGATACTTATTTTCCATGAATGTTCGATAACATTTTTCATTTATACGTTTCATAGTTTTTCCTCTCTCGTTGCAACGCACGGGCATATTTGCTAGTACTAATACTAATATAATATATAATATAATATATATATATATATATATATATTATATCTATACCTAATATTCAAAAAGACAAAATTTCTGCCGTAGTTTTGGTCTGACCCATTCTATTCTGGCCCAACTACCCAGCCCACTCGCTCTATCCTCTGCTTTCCTTCAGTATCCTGCATTTAAAGCCACCATGCTCTGTTCTATTTTAAAAGCGCTTAACCGGCTATCTTTCTTGTCCATACTTCTCAACCCGTATGACAGACGTAGTTTCCCAACCATAAATCAAATACAACTACAACTCTTAGATTAAGAAATCCCATAACATACAACACATTATCAATTATGTAAAAAATCAAAATCAAATACAACTCTCAGATTAGGGAAATCATATACTCTAGCACACTACACCAATCAACCACAAATCAAGCGATGGAGACTCCTTTTCAATCCTCCACGTATGCCTCTAATTTCCCAGAACCCGGACACCAACCAGGCTATAAATACAAGGCAACAACGTCGGAACTCATCAAATAAAAATCACAAAATCCAGACAAAATTGTTTATTCTGCGCCTCAGCCTGGGCATTTGGAACAAACCGAATCACAGGAGAGCACGAACAAGAACTAGATCCAGCAGTGGCGTGACCTCGGTAGAGCAGATGCGCCGGCGCCCGTCGGCCACAGTCGCGCACCGTCTCCAGATCTAGCATCACGTTGCTGTAGGTCGCGGCGTCGCGCCGCCCCTCGCATCCCCAATGAGCTGCCGTTAGGGTGCTGGCTACTGGCCGCGCCGCCCTAGCCCAGCCGCTGTGGGGCTGGCTGCCGTCGGCCCTGCTTCGGACGTCCTCGCCCCAGTCCACCGCTACGGTGCTGGCTACCTGCCGCACGCCCACAACGTCAAATAGCTGGCCGCCTCCGCCGTTGAGATGTGGAGATTGGAGATTGGACTCGGAGAAAGAAGCGGCAGGTACTCGATGGGAATGACAGAATGAGATGAGAGGTTCAGATAGGGAGCCTAAAAAGGCCTCAACGAAGGCTATGTGTGGTGTGTGGGCCATATTGGGTGTTGGTATTTCTAACGTCACCACTAAAAGATAAAGTTAAGTCCTACACCTATTGACGGGCGCCAGAATACCCTGGGTATTATAATTACTTGTCATTAGCAACTAGCCACTTTTGAATTACTAATATTCCTAAATATGAAATAGGTTGTCATCCCCGATTATATTGCTAGGAAATTATCATAGATTTATATTATGCTATTGTGACTAGGCAGATAAATATATTAATAAGATATGAATGTAAACTAATGGGTTCTCAAGCGGACAGATAATTATACCGTTGTAGCATTTCACCTAGGGAAGTATCCAAAGTTGTCGATTTATAATTATACCTCTAGGAAGGCTATGTGTTAAACTATTATTGCCATATTGATAAGGTACATGGATAGTTGATATTAATTGCACACTCTAATCTAATCGAGGCGAGAGGTCACAAGATAAATAAAGATAAATATGGGTGATAGCATAATCATCAAGTATCATAATTAAGGATAATCATCGAGCATCTTACTAGTCATAATCATAGCTAGCCATTAAATAAACTAGGGAAATAAGTCTATAACCGCGTCAATTGAATAACTCTAATTAGTGCAACTACATCTAATCATCATTGCTAAATTAACCCTATATCATTATTACATGTAAAGAGGCATCAACTAATGAGGATATTACGACAATAAAGTCACCTCCTTCGCGATCAGCGCCCATGCTAGTCCTACATACGGGGGTGGACTACGGAGGAACTAACGTAGGCTGTCACCTACGCAGACTACCACACGTCCCGGCATGTCGGGGTGCACTCGCGCAGATAAACAAGACATCTAGACACCACGTCTACATATCGCCTATCATCTACCCATTGTACATATGGATAAACGCTATACGAGCAATTACATGAATTCAATAAGATCAAAGTAACTAAACTAGACATATAATTAAAGTAGACAATGACTATTGCAATTAAGAACATATGAATATATTAGAGTAAAGTCTCCCTAATCTGAATATTGAATACAATAAAGTAACTAAGAACTAGATCTATTACCGAACTCTTGTGCTCGGCCGGGCCCTGGGGCTCCAGATCCGATGAAGAACTAGATCTCCTCTACTTCTAATCTAGCTAGCTAATCCTATGAACTAGAAGGCTCTTTGATGAACTTGAAGGCTCTTGATGCTTGACGGCTTGAGGCCTTGATGAATAATGAATTGGCTCCCTCGTGGGGGTCTACCCATGTATTTATAGTCCTGAGGGATGCGCCAGGCGCCGCAGGATCAAACCGACTTAACCAACGGTGGAGATGGAAACCCTAGGCGCCAGGGGAGAAGCTTCCAGGGCGGGGGCACCAAACCCCTGCTGGGGGCGCCGCCCGGCGCTATGGTGGGACGGCCGGCCCCACCGGGCAGGTCCCCCCCCCTTGTTCCTCCCCGGTGTCTTACGGAGTCTTCCTGAGTCTTCCCGTGGTGTCCCTTCGTGGCGGATAAGTTTCGTGGTTTATTTGCACTTGAATCCCTCTTTTCATCTTTTCTGGAAATCTCCTAGAAATTACGAATATGCAAAACTCGTAGAAATTGTCAGATAAATCCCTAGACTAGTGTGTTTTCTTATTTCCTTTTGGATGAAAAGCTCTAGTAAAAGTTGACGCTAACAGGTGTCAACATTGGGCCGTGGGCTGCTATGCTGGTACATACTTACATAGCCTGAACGTTGTGCACTTGTGCGTATTTCTGAGTGTAGGATCGGTTGCTCGGTATTACGGTTCGGTTCCACCCTGAAACCGAAGCCGAACTTCCCAGCTTCAAAAACCAAAGTCGAACCGAAAAACCGACAGTTTGGTTTGGTTTCGGCTCGGTTCGGTTCGGGGTTCGGTTTTCGACTTAAATGTGCCCAGGCTGAATTCTGCCAATCTCCACATAATAAAACACTAAAATTTCAGCCCATTTACTTTCGTTCATTCATTTTTTTCGTCCATCCATTTTTCTATTTGTCTTCCTCTAATTACTAGATATTATGCTTATATAGGGGCTCGTGTCTAGCATGATATAGAGTTAGATTCTAAAACAGATTAGTTCATGTATGTGACTCGAACTCACCAGAGTCCTAAAATAAACAGAAAAGGATACAAGTAGAAATCAGCTTAGAAATATAAATAGAAGGATACAAGTAGAAATTAGCTTAAAATAACAAAATCTTATCCTACTTCTAATTGTTATGAGAGTTCAAGTCCTACACGGACTTGCCAAAACAAATCTATATCTATCTATTGCTTCCTTTCTAATCCTATTTTCCAAAAAAAAATAGAGGCGATACGAAGTTTGATTAAAAACATATTAGTTTGTACATGTTACTTGGACTCACGTACGATCCACCCAATATGTTGCACCACCGTCAGATATGGATATGCTATGTCCTTGTGCGTTCATAAATCTTATTATGATTTGATAAGTCCAGTTTTGATTTATGTGATGAGTCGATGTCAGTAAGCTTCCACGAGTGTGCTTTGTTTTATTTTGGTGAGTCCGTTCCTGGCTCTGTTTTCTTTTTTTCCTGGAGGCGTTCGCTTATTCCTGTTTTCCCCTCCCTGTCCTAATTCCCTTTCCTCATAAGTACTAAAAAATAGTACAAATAATATATGAGTTTTGAATCCTTGACCTCTTTCTTATCTTAAAAGATATGAAATTAAAGTTGTCATATATACATGTATATAGGAAAAACAAAATTGTTCTTTTCAATGGGTGAAAAAAAAAATATCAATGTCATTTTAAAATCTAATACATTTTAAGGCCATAATATTACCAAAATATTTTTAAGGCCATACTATTATCAAAATACAGGTGTTTTTCTCAAGAAAATAAAAAATATAATATTAAATATAGGTCTTATAGTGTAGTCAGCACGAGCGCCGACTTGATTTCCTATGTAATATACATATTTCGATGCTGTTGATAGTGTTAAAGAAGGTCTTTAAAAAAAGATACAATCATTGACACCTTGATAATTAACTATTTGTTGATTTTAATAAAAAATTTATAGTCATCATTTCGATAAATATTTCATAGTTTTCTCCGTTGCAACGCACGGGCATATTTTTATTTGCTAGTTGCTAGTAATACTTAAAAGGCAAGCGTTTCTCTCCCCATTTTTTTGGTCCGGACCTCTCCTAACTAACTCTTCTTTTCAAGATAAATGAAATGAAATAAATGAAACCACCAATTAGAATTGCAAAACTTTATATTGGTATTATACACATATATCTTTTCTAAGCTTCCTTACAGAATACATAGACAATAGCCACCTAATAAACCGAGTTTATTTCTCCTCAATTTTCCATATGGTACAAATCTTATACTGCAGATAGTATTTTTTATGGGTCTTAGTATTTAATTAAAATATGGTTAAGATAAGCCCATGTATTATAGCCCACCACGACATATTGTTTTAAATCTTCCACGTTATATATAGCTTTTTGGTTCAAAATGTCGCTATTTGTGTTTATCGGCATATGCTGCGTGCAAACGATGAACGTTACCGCCAGCGGATGCTAATTAACAGCCATGCTAATAACTAACTCGGATCGTCGATCCATGCATGCGCACGCGCAGGGGGCACATCTACGACCATGAGAGCCCGGTGGCGGCGTTCAAGCAGGTTGGCGTCGTCATCTCCGCCATCGGCCACCACGGGCCGCACGGCCTAGAAGACGGCCAGCTCAGGATCGTGGCGGCCATCAAGGAAGCAGGCAACGTGAAGCGTTGGCGATAATTTTTTATGCATATTAATTGACGTTTTACAAGACATTTATACTGGACTACCGGAGCTCACAAAAAGATTAAGATTGGGCTAATTTTTTATGCAGATTAATTGATGTTTTTACATGATGCTGAATGTGGTGCAGCCTGCCATCCTTGACGTCCAAAATTCCTCCTCAATCATGTGATGGAAGCCACCAGCGATACAAGTATAAGACTATCTGCACCGGAGATGGTACAGGCATCTGGTAAATTCCAGCTGTGCATGTAAAGTAGTATTTGACGGAAAAATGATCTGCAGCGGGTACTGTAAATACATGCGCCACCGGTGTCCATCCGTTACAGATAGCGAGGTAGCGCACGCACGCTAGAGCTGGCCCCACACGAGAATCGGAGCGCGCGTGTGATGCAGCAGCAAATGCCAGAGAGAGAGAGTGTGTGGGAGAGTGTGAAGCAGCGGGCCTCACTTTTTTCTCTAAAAAAATGTTATAAATAAACCAAAAATACAAATTAAATTCTGATTTCACCATTAAATTTGTTTCAATAAATTCGTTATAATTAGATATCACTTAGATATATTTAGATAAAGATATAAGTGGACTAGGGTACAGGGTGCGGAAGAATTAAGTATAGAGGAGAGAATCTTGATGACTAGGCCTTTTAGAGTATAAATTTAAAGTACTACGAGTGCGGATAGTCTAAGCAAGTAGAAACCAGTCTACACATGACAAAAAGAGAGAGAGAGAGAGAGAGAGAGACATAATTAAAATCAAGATACGGCTTTGACCATGGCCAAAAATCAATTGCACAGAAAACTGAACGTGTAAAATCATAAACGGTAGGAGCAGCCGATCAACTCCATTTGTTTCTAAAGCCAATGCCTCTCTAAGTTTGAATGTTTAATGTCTTCTGATTAGCGTTTTTTCCAAGCTGACTTTTCTAGATTTTTACAGTTTGGTGTGGCTTCTACATTGGCTTCGTGTATGGTTTCGGCACCAGAGTGAGTGAAGCCGCATCAAACGTGGTTATACGGTGAAGCGCTTCTGTCCTCCTCAGAGCTAAAGCCGTTTCGGCGCCCTGTACCAGAGCGTCGAAAAATGCTGTTTTTAGGTTTTTAGCTTTGGTAGTGAGCACTTGACATAGATCTACACCAACTGCATGTCTATATTGTGGAATGCATGGTGATTGGTCTTCAAAAAATAAATAAATCATGGAATTTGATATTTTACTCTACCGACACATATATAGTATGAAAAATAAAACTATTATATATTTATAGGTAATATAAATATTTTTGTGTCTTAAATGGAGGGGAGGGGAAAATCTACCATGATTGTATTTTAATTTAATGCAGTCCTAAAAGGATAATATTATATTATTGCTAATATTAACTCAGGGCAGGTTTGGTGTGGTTTCTGCATTGGCTTCGTGTATGGCTTCGGCACCAGAGCGAGTGAAGCCGCATCAAATAAGGTCATACGGTGAAGCATTTCTGCCTTCCTCAGAGCTAAAGCCGTTTCGGTGCCCTGTGCTGCAGAGCACCAAAAAATATTGTTTGTAGGCTTCCCGCTCGGTAGTGAGCACTTGACATGGATCTACACCAACTGCATGTCTATATTATAGAATGCATGGTGATCTTATAATAAATTATAGTTTTTATAAAAAAAGAGTAGAAAAAGATATGTAGCTTTTATAAAAAGAGTAGAAAAAGATATGTACTATACCTATGCTAAATTTTCATTAAAATTTGATACTTTTATCTTCCCGTTGCAACGCACGGGCATATTTACTAGTCATCTAATAAAAACTACGGCAAAGTGTTTGCCGTCCTTTCGAGAGAGAGAAAAAAAAGAAGTATACAGCATCCACGTCTTCCCAAGTGTCCCCTGTTGCTGTTTACGTATGGTCGCCCCCTACAGTGCTAGTATGGGGGTGTTTGGATGGTGTGGAAAAAGTTTTGCCTGTGTCACATCGGAATGTCGGAAGGATGTCGGAAGGGGGTTTTAAATACTAATAAAAAACAAATTACAGAACTCGTCGGAAACGATGAGACAAATTTTTTAAGTATAATTAATCCGTCATTAGCGAATGTTTACTGTAGCACCACATTGTCAAATCATGGACTGATTAGGCTTAAAAGATTCGTCTCACAAAGTTATCGTAATCTGTGTAATTAATTATTTTTTTAGACTACATTTATTACTTCACATATGTGTGACTAGATTCGATGGGACGGGGAAAAAAATTGCCAGGGGAATCCAAACGCCCCCTATATATATGCACCTCTATCATTATATCACTGCTACTGTTGACTGCGCCTCTGGTCGATCTCGGGCCAAGAGTTCCTGCGCACACCCCTCTGTTGCCACTTGTCATTTCCCGCTCGTCGAATGGTTTCTGTCCCACCGTGAGAGAACCAGTCCAAAATATGCAGAGATGCCAAGTGTCTCATTGTGCGTTTCCTGCAGTCATGGTGGTACTTCTCCATTGACAGTGACACGCTAGCTAGGCATCAAATCAAACTCCCGGTTGCTTCGTCTTCCTCTTCTCCCACATCTATGCACCGAGAAATTAAATGGGGAAATAATTAGTCCTTGTCTACCGACTGATCGATGATGGCTCCTGAAGCGCCACTTCCCACTGTTAGCCGTGGAGAAAGGAGAATACACAAACCTGAGGATCGGCAGCGCGGACGACATCATTGAACCACCGGTTAGAGCACCCTGAAATTCTCTATATACTCCCTCCGTCCCTAAATAACTGTCGTTTTCTTCCTCGGTAAAGAAATGCCGACAATTTTAATAAATAATAAATATTATCGATTAGTATCATAATTAGTATTATCGGAAAGATCTTTGGATCTAGTTTTTTAACAAAATTATTTAAAGATATAAATATTGCACATATTTTCTATAAATCAAGTCAAATTTATGGCACGTATCTCACGGCGACACTTAAAAAGAGACGGAGGGAGTATATGGACATGTTACTGTCATCCCCGTCAACCAGCTGAAAGGCTCGTGTAATTTCGCTGCCAGAGACCTGCTTGCTGTTCAGCGTGCGGAGGCATCAGACGGGTAGATCGGCTAGTGTTAGCATGTCAACAGCAGGTCGTAGACGATGGAGATTGGCACGGAGGGTGCGGTGCGGACCGCCCAAATATCTCGTGGAGAAGGACGAGGCCACCACCGTACGTGACAATCGTCGACATGCCAACGCGCGAGTTGTTGATGAGGATGTCGTCGTCGACGGCGAACTGGCTGTACGTCGTCCATGGGCAAAGGCGGCGATAAGGAGGGCACGATCCGATACTCGTCACTATGGTGCATTGAAGTGACCAAGGGGACTAGCAGAAGATCGACATGGACATCATGGTGCATCTATATATTGATTTGCTAGAAGAACAGCTACAGAAAAGAACAAAAATACAAGAACGAGATGGGGGGGTAGAGGAATGTGAGTGGACAACATCTGAATGTGAGTGGACAACGTCAGTATTCGAAGCTCAGAGCTAGGCAGCCTGGCATCCGCACAGAATCGATGGCACCGGAATTTGTCGTTGCAAAATTAAAGAGCACCTAAAGAATCGATGGGCCGGACCCTCAAAGAAAAAGTACTCAATGGGCC